>JASKGO010007222.1:0-26575 GCA_030556065.1 Holobus sp. GC000080 | reverse complement strand
TAGTACACATTAAGGTCTAAATGAAGATTTAAGGTGGTTGGCTTTTAATCCACCTGAGTTTACTTCGCATTCGTTTCACCTTCTCTCTCTCTCTTTCTCTCTCTCTCTCTCTCTCTCTGTTCCTCTCTTTGCATTGTACTGTAATGTGTACATATTGTACGTGGATACCAACATGTAACAGTGACTTAGTATGCATCGCGTACATGCAAGAATTGCATGCAATGCATACAGCAATCACATTCGTAAATGGGGAGGGCAATAAAGGGAAAAACAAAGGGCTCGCTATTTTATTTTATCGTTCCTAAACTAATCTGCCCTTTTACCTTTATACATCTGCATTCGTTTTATTTGCGCTCCACTCTTCGTTCGGCTTATTTGAAAGACTAAAAATTTTACTAATTCAGTTGGTGGGTTAGATTACGGAATGGAGTAATATTTGTTATGCAGATAAAAGGGCTTTTTGATAGCTTTTCGCGAATTTCTAAGTAATTTTTAACATTTGAAAAGGGTGGGCTACTCGCAGAAAAGGGGTAACTTATTGTGAATAGAAATTGCGTAGAAAAAGAATTGAAAAATATATATTTTTTATAATATTCAAGATGTATTTTAAGTAAATGGCTTTGAAGTAGCCCTAAATAACTTATGATGAAACCATTCAATAAAACTTTGAAAAACAAAAGCAATCTTTTTAAGGAATATTGCCAATTGTAAATTGTAATCTTCAAAAGCAATTTATTGGAAAATTTGCAAAGTGATCCATTTCTTAGAAATTGTATTAAATTTTGTTATTTTTCAATGTAAAGCTATTCCTAATTTATTTCAAAAAGATATTATAATATGCGTTGAGGCCACAATTATTAAAATTATTAGTTAAATACAATGCAGTTCTGGATTTATAATATCAAAAACATATACTTTAAATGTACTTAAAAGTACTATGAATGGAAATGAATTAGAAATTACATCATTACATATATTTTAAACTTTTAACTTGATTTTTTTTCAATGTATTTTTATTGCTCTAGTAATCCAGTTTGTTCTTTTTTTTTACAAAATTTACGATTACCTATAATTAATATTTTATAAATTCTTGACTAGAAAGTTTACTAATTTGGTTTGCTGGTGACATTACAGAATGAAACATAATTTGTTATGCAAGGTAAAACTGATAAAAAAAAGGCTTTTGGAATCTCCTGGCGAAAAATTCGAAGTCATTTTTTTTGTCGCACAGTGGAAAAGCGCACGCCAGACGCAGAGAAAAAAAAAAGAGGCTGACATATTGTGTACACATTGCGTGGCACGCAAAAACGGGTGACATTAAAACGTAATCTGTATCTGGCGCGCCATATTTCCTCATCATCATCCATCCCTTAGTCGTCATTTATTATTCCTCAGTCAATTCGTAGTCTGTTCGTAGTAATATTATTCCTTCGGTTTTCTTTATCGTCGTTTTTTGCTCGGTTTTGCTTGCTGCAAACTTCACGTTCCTATTCTCATATTCCACTTGTGTTCCACCATTCACTGCTTCCTTTTCTGCGTTTTGTCTTTTTCCTTTTCCACCACGTCATAGTCGCGGATATATTTATTGCTGTTCTACATATATCATTCAGACACACGCACACACACACACACACACACACACAAACATACAGATATGCAGACACACAATCAAATACGAGAGAGCCGAAGAGCGAAAACCCATGAATATACATTGGGAAAAAAGTGCACGCACGAAGAGCGCGGCAGAAGAAACTGATCAGTATTCTTATGCGTTTCGCTAACGCACACCGACCTTAAGAGAAGCGAGGAGAAGAGCATGGTAAAACGAAGAACGTTTCCACTTTGCAAATCAATTCGAGCGTCGCGGCGGCTTAAGAAATCCGCGCGCAGAAACGACGGCCAGAAACTGGCAAGGATCACAGTAGCGGCGGACCATTGTATAATTTAAATTGTTTCTCCGCACCCTTATCCGGCCGCGCTTTAATTACTATCCCACTAGTTGTGTCCCAGCACTCGTGTTCGCATAAAAGTATTACTCTCTTTTATCTCTTGTGATTTATTGGGAATTAGTCTTAGCGTTTCTGGTTACTTAAACTGCTAAACGATCTTGTACGCTTAGACTTTTCGACAATGCACAAAAAACCTATTAACTTTTTTCTTTCTGCTCTTTTATATGAGGGGCTTTTGTTTTTTATATATATAGAAAGAAAAAAAACAGCGAATGATACAGTGAGGATTTTCCATGTGAAATGACGCTCGGAATGGAATTAGTTAATTAAGGTCTTTATAGGTGAAACAATGCTCGGTAATAATTAATATTACCAAGTAGTAATTTTCAAGTGGAACATTTATGTGGTGCTCGAGTTCCTCGGGGAATCGTATTAAGGCAATAAATAAGGACTGAAACTAAAGCGTATACGAAAAAAAGGACACTTTATGCGCTTCTCTTTAATTTCCTGTATATTATTATTATTGCTTTTTTGCTTTCAGTCGAAACATTAATTTTAGCGTTGTTTAAATATTTTTTCTATTTTTTGTCATGGTTTCATATTTTCCTTGCCTTCTTTTATATTATTTTAAGTTTTTTTTTTTTTTTTTTTCGTTTGCGTTGTACAAATTTCTTATTTTACTTATTAAAAAAATGTCCGGCGCCTTCACATTCATAACACTAGTTCTTTAAATAGAAAATGAATTAAATTAAATTAAAAATTAATTAATTAGGCAGTTCTTTTTAAATTAAAACAAGTTATTATGATTTATACAATATCTTTTTTTTTTCACTTATGTTTCGGTAGTTTATTTGTGTAATGTTTAATTACATAATTTAAAAAATGAAAATGCATTTTTACATTTCCTGAATTCGTTTTTAAAATAAAATTAATATTTTTAATTTTTTTTTCTGATGTTTATTTGATAAAAATAATAACCGGAAGAAAGAGATATTTTAAAAAAGAAGCATGATAGATATTTTTTTCTTTAAAATCGCTTTTGTTTTTAGAATGTTAGCAAGAAATCAAAAAATGAAAATAAAAATTTGGATTTTCTTTTTGAAATAGTAACGCGGGAACCTACTTTTTCTCTAATAAGAAGAAATATAAAACTGAAACTATTTTCAAAATATGCAGCATTTGCTTCAGCTTTAGATGGAAAGGAAAAAAATAAATGTAATTTTTATTTATGTTGCCTCTACAATGTTGGTACCCGGCGCCTTCACATTTACTCTTAATAAAATTTCACTATGAACACCCAGTATTGAATCTTATATTTTTATTTTATTTTTACAACCAGCGAGCACTTTATAAAACACAATTAGTTAAACTTTTTAATTAAAATTACTTTTTTAAAGAGAATTGAAATTTAATAATGTGAAAATTATTTTTAACTTTAATGTGCAGCATTAATAAAGCAAACGTTATAGGATATAGCCGTACTATAGTAATGTCACAGCGTGTGTAATTTAGTTCATTGCTGCTATAAGTCTACTAATAATAATTAATTTGGTTTGGAAGTAAAATGTAAGCAGTAAAATTAGTTTAATTTAGTTTTAGTACTCCTCCACTAGTTATGAGAGTGGGTAATAAAAAGACACACAAGCAAGCGCTCGCATTTAATATAAACGAACGTGTCTAGGTATAAAACGCCCCGAGACCGTTTTCGCCATCGATTAGCTCCAAATAAAAGTAATAATAATAAATAATGGAGTTTAGGTGTTAAAAATGTTGCCGGTAATAAACTGGAAACTCGGAAGTCGGTCGTCGCTCTGTGCGTCTGTCATCTTTGCGGATTTTATTCCCTCGCTTGTCATAAGTAATAAAGTAAATTATTGTCCGAGAGAGAGACTTTCATCATTACTCATCCAACTTTAATTATTTCTTCTTCACTTTTTACACTTGCACTTTGCGCTCCATCCTTGTGACTAGCGAAAATCCCTCCGAAATTAAATTTTTACAGGAGAGATGAAAAAAAAGGAAGCTTTTACGTGCAAAATGTCGGCTTTTTATATACTTAAAAACATTAATCGTAATTTGGTTTTTTTTCATTATAGCTTTTGGGCTTTGTATGGAAAATTGTTTAGTAATTATTTCGCTTTAATTAAAGCCGGGTAATTGTAAAATGAATAAAAGGTGCTCGACTTTAGGCGTTGAATTTCCGCAAAGTCAAAGGGTAGGTCTCCTTTTTTTTTCATAAACGCAAAATTTATTACTTTGGAAACTTTCCTTTGGTTTTTATTTGGCTCTCTTTTAATAAATCACTTTACTTCCAACTGCTGATACCTATATAGACGCGGACGAAATTCTGATAAAGTTGTTGCTGCTGCAATAAGTGCACCGCATTGCTTTTTTTCTTTCGTTTTTTTCTCTCGTTTTTTCCTTCAACCGCAAAGCATTTTTGCGCAAAGATCTCATCAGCGATAAAGCGCCTCTCCGCATTATTACATTATCAGCTATAAAATTTAAGTTGCCATTTATATTCGGACCGTTTTTACGCAAAATATGTAACGACTTAATAACAGTACTAAAACGTATACTGCTACCTCTCTTGCTATAGTACGAGTATAGCGAATCCAGGAATTTTTCGAATAATCTTCTTTTTTTTTTTTTTCTTTATAAAATAGTTTCTGTTGCATTTTATATTTCTCTGCAGATGATCCTGTTTTTGCTGTTGTTAAAAATGCGCTTTTTATAAAAAAAAAATGTTCTCGCTTGTTTCCAGCCATAGAGAGCTCTTTATGTATTGTGTGTAAAGGTATATAACATGATACCCATAATGGCATAACTGAACTTGATGCTAATGGCGTGTTTGTTTGTTAAATATTATACCGTGCGCCGCTTTCGAAAATTATCCGTGACAGCTAACAGCACAAGCAGCCGCCCCCGACATTTCAGGAGTGTCGCTTTTTTTCACTCTCCTCGAAATTTATTCAATTTCCCGTTAAATTTCCATAACTTGCTCAGCGTCAACCAATCGTCGCGCAAATTATTACGCAAAGCAATATTTTAAGACAGGACAATCTATTGCGGACATTTTTTTAGCGATTTAATTCAATTTAAAAATACTTATTTGCTGTTAAACGTTTTGCTTGGAACTTTTTTAGTGACTGTTCCAAAAGATAATGTCAATTTTCTAAGAGCAAATGAAGTCATCAGTGGATAGGTAATTTTTCTCCGTAACTACAAAAATAAAAATAATTAAATTAAAAAAATGATGTTATTAACATAACAGAAACAAATTGGTGTTTTATTTAAATTATGTACTTATAAATTAGTAATATAAATTTAAAAATATGTAATTTGGATGAAACTTTTAAATTATGTACTAATTTTATATAAATTTTAATCAAATTTATTAAAGTAATATTTGGAAACCATAATTTGGGTCAGGTGGAGTACAATTTATGGATCTTGATCTGGTTTTGTACATTTGAAAGCAATTACGATAATTCATGTTGGGTGGAATTATTAAAAAAGCTATTGTAAATCGCTTTGAAATCGCAAATTTCAAATGTTTTTTTTTATTTGAAAAATGTGAGAAATTTGTTCAATATGGTTAGCCTCATTGTTTATTTTTATTTTTTAAATGTGAAAACTTTTAAATTTCCATTGAATTGAATTGAAATGTAATTTCAAACTAAAAATAAAACAATATACCAGAAATTAATTTTAAATTAATCTTTTTACTTATTAATTACAATTTAAAAAATAAAGTAATTTATCTTTCTTAGCTTTGAAAATCATAAATAAGTGTCTAAAATGTTATTATAATTGAATTTTATATTTAAACATATCAAACTTAATTTTAAGAATTTAAAAAAGAATGGAAAATTTTTAACTTCCATTAATATTTTTTCTCTTCTTCTGCGAAAGTTATTAAAAAACAAAATAAAAAAAAACAGCTATTGTGAATCGCTTTGCAATTTTCAAAAATTCATGTGAAAATGTGCGAAATTTGCACAATATACTGAGCCCTATTATTTTTTTTTATTTGAGAAAAAAAGTTAAAAGTAAGCGTTAAGCCATGTAAAAAAAATCATTGAAATATATTTTTAAAAAGGTAATTAATGAGACTGTAAAGGTATAGCTGAGCTATAGGAACAATGAATGTGTGGCATTCAATGGCTGTGTGCGGCTTCGATCGAACATTGTAATTAATTTAATCATAAATCACCTATAGCAGCGTATACCATAGATATACATCTGCGCTAACTTTCCTCTGTATATATAATATAGGTGCGCGAGTTATTGCCGTGCGTGTGTGTGCATGTCAATGACATTTAATTAATATTAATTAATAATCGTTCGGAATGGCAGCACGCCATAAACAAATGGAGTGTGCCGGCGCGAATGTTGAAAAATCGAAGCGAACAACGGATGGTCGAAAACGTTGTTTGTGCGTCCGTTTGGGTGTTCTGATGGAAATGTTGTAATGTGGATTCGATGCGCCATTGTCTTAATTAGATTTTCGAGTATTTGATGAAACCGAGTAGAATTCCAAAGACGGACACGGAGTAAATTAACTGACTCCTTCTAAGTCCCTGCCTCGGATACTATCCGGGGAGAAATGGTGAGAGTCCTTAATGCGCCCCTATTCGCCCAAAACCGTAGGATGAAGGTGATGATTACAAGCTCGTCCTTTTTTCACCCTAAAATCTTAAGTGGCTGCTCTGCTGGAAATCTTTTTTTATTTTGTTATTCTTTTTTTTTTCGCTTTGCAAACATGCAATGCGTTTTTCTTTTCTTATTTTTTTTTTATGTGCTGTTTTTCAGTTTTTAATTTTTATGATTTTCTTAGTAAATACGTTTTCTTAGAAAACGGATTAATTAGGAAATTCTGAGATGGTCTCAGTTGTTGCGCAGTGACGCCATTACTTCTTAAAATAACTTCTCGAAATAATGGCGTCGATTGTTTTCGGAAATTTTAAGCGACAAAGCAAACAAATAAATCTCTCAAAGAGAGAAAGCTAATGGTCTCCATAATTAATTATTCCGAATGAGATAACAGTCTTAAAGTCACAAAGGTAGCGAATATTTGACAAAGAACCCATCAATCTTTCATTTGATTTAATTTTAAACACTCTTTTTTTGGACTTTTGCTATGAAAATCGCAGCAATGCTTTTTGCATTAATAAATTTGACTATTTTATTGGAAAACAAAAAAGCAAAACAAAATAACTGCGTTTTGTTAACATAAATTTTGCATTGTTTGTTTTATAAATTTCATAAAATATGAAAACAAGTGCGGAAATTATGTTTGCAGTAGTTGCATTTATCATCAGCCCTTTTGGAAAAATATTATAACGCAGCAACCGATTCGATTTTTAAACTCCAGTTTATACGATGAGCGAAAGCTTTCCATCTATAAAGTAAACATTTCCGAAAATAACAGAATTTATTTAATTAATTACTATTTATTACTATTTATCCAGTAAACTATACATCCACTGCCTTTAAAATTGTTAAAATTAATTAATTTTCGAATAAAAAAAGAGGCCACAGGCTATATGGAAAATAAAGGGTCAAATTTATTGATTTTATTTAGTTATTTTATTAAATACATTGCATGTAAACTGCATATTTCAGTAGTTCGATAATAATTGTTAATTAAAATGTAATCTGTAGTTACTAATATATATAAATCACTAAATTTAATAAATATTTTAGTAGACTACTAGAGCAAAACATAGAAAACCGAAACTTTTGAATGCTTATTTATTTGAAAGCCATATTTACAAATGAATTAAAAAAAAAAGCAATAAATTAATAAAAAGTGCATCATGGTGAGTGCATGGGGTTCTGGCACAAATAAAAAATAGTTTAAAAGTGCACAATTTGACGTCGCTTTGTGGCACATTTCGACAGCGGTGCTTTTGGTAGCGCAGCGGCGGCGGCGTCTAACTTGTACTCCGTTGAACGTAATTTGCTTTTTATTGCCTTTGCGGATCAAATTCGCGTTTTACAACCTGCTACTGGAAGTGAACGCTATAGCCTCCACATATACTGCCAGTGTATATCTGCCCTATCTGCTACAGTTACCGGTGTATGCGATCAGTAGTGCTGATGCTGCTGGTGGCGGTTGGTATCATCTACATTTGCCGCACACCACCAGTTACCCATCTCTCTCTCTCTCGCTGCCTCTGCCTGTTTCTCTCACTCTCTGTATTACACAGTGTTACCTCTGTATATCTTTTAAGCAGCGAATATATGTATAGGTATGTATGGAGTGGAAGAAGGGAACGGCAGTAGTTGGTGCGAGAACGGGGGCGGCTGCACAGCGGGAGCATATCGCATTACGACCAGACAATTTAGATAATGAACGCTTCTAACTCATTTACATCGGGAACGATAGTGTGGCTCCATTAATTCATATGTTAAGGTTCACATAACATAAGTGAGTGTATCCTAGTTGTATACTTTGCATTTGCTCTCATATACGTAAACCACCCCATAAGCATACAGGATGTATTATTAATTTTGAAATTTGGGAACCATCTTTTAGGAAAATTAATTTTTCTTAAAAAATCTGATTTTTTTTAAATAAATGATGAATTTTCAATGGTACAAAAAATGTTTTGTTGTTTGTTTAATTTAATTTATTTTTGAAGATTTTTTTTGGTAAAATATTTCTTTTATAGCAGTGAATAATGAAAATAGTACCCATAAAGCGAACAAAAGTCATAAAATAGTTTAATTGAACAACTGAATTTTTTCAGGTTATCAAATATTTTATTTTTTATTGTTTTTAAACATTAAAATTTAAACAATACGTTTCACTTGTTTTAGCAATTTATTGAAAAAACATTTGATGATTTGACCAACTGTATCTCAGCTATTTTTATTTTGAATGCAGAAATTTTAATAATTCTACGAAAATTTCAATAATCAAACAATGTATTTATCACACAGCAACAACAACAAAAAAAAGAAATTTATGACTAATTAATTTAAATAATTTTTATTACTTAATTAGGAAGAAAAATACAATTTTCATGAATATTTTTCCTGTTTAAAAATGAAATATAAATAATTTTTCCAAGAATATTTCTACTCAAATTCATATTTATAATATATTATCTCTCATGTTATAATATATTTCTCTCTTTGATGATATTATACCCTATACTTAATTTTTAGGATTAAAATGAAATAGCATGGGAAGTATGTGAAAACTTTTAAATTTCCATTGAATATTTCTTCTCCTTATGAATTCAATTGTAATTGCAAAAATAAAACAATATTTATAATGGAAATATAATGTAAATTTTATATTTAAAATTTAAAGAAATTCAACATTCTGATCTTGGAAAAGTCACAAATAGATTAATTTTATTTGCAATTGACAATAAAACAACATAAACAATTAATAAAGGTATATGAATAAAAATTTCAATTTTTAAAATTGTATAATCTTTAAAATTTCCATTAAAAAAATATATATATAAAAATGTAAAAAATGTTATTAACACTTTAAATTCTTAAAACATAATATAATAAATTATTAATGATTTCAACAAAAAAGTTAAAAATATGAACGATAGAAAACACATTGTAAAAGCATTGAACATCCTGTAAATAGAATCTGTTGTGTTCGGCAGCATCCGGAATGCTGTATCTGCAAACTATATACGTTGTTACGGTACAAATATATGACTTCTGTATAGATAAATACACCTATGTTGAATCTAAATCCAGTCTTGGTTCTCGCAATTCCGGTTCCTCTGAATTAATAAACGCTATCATTGAAATTGTAACAATCCCTGTATTCGAAAACTTTCTACAGCTATACTCTGCATTATTATGTTTTATTATTCTTTGATTGCCGTTCTCTCTATTTATGGGACTTTTGCGTCATAAAATCTACATTCGAGGAAGTTTCTTAATGTCCCTATATGTTCCATTTGTGGGTGTACGTTCATATAAAAAAAGAAAAAGAAAACCCTTTTATTGATTACACTTAATATAGAAATAGGTGTTGCGTTTATTTGTCTCGTTTATTTTTATCTCGCCTCTTTACAAAGAAATGGGAAATGGTATATTTTTAATATCCACTTCTTTATTATTTTATTATTATGTTTGTAATAATTTATTTGATGGCAATAATAACGAAATACTAATATTACCAATGCGAATGTAATGGAAATTAGTTTTATGGCATAAATGAAAATATCAAACGAAAAATTGACTTTTATTGTGATTGATATTCTCTTTTGTATTTTCTTTTTGGGAAAAAATTTTTGTTGTTATTTTTATTAAATTCTGTTTTTTTTTCCTGCATTTTGTTGCTATCTAAGTAAATAATAAAAATATACATTACGTAATGGGTATCGTTCCATTTATGTATGAAAAAGTATGAAAATTATAAACGACAAAGGAAAGCAAGTGTTAAATCTATTTTCTGTTGTGGAAAATGTTGCAAGGGCCTCACCGTAATCTTTGTAAGAATTCACATCAAAGAAATCGCTTCAAAGGCATAGACGGAATTCTTCTGTTCATTTATTTAGCGTAATTATTTCCATAGAAAAAAAAATGCAGTTTAGTTTTACACAATTTGTTTTCTGCTCTAAGAAATAATATTCCTTTATATATATATTTTTTTTTATTTCAACTTTTTCATAATTGCACAATCTTTCTGATAAGTTTGTAAGGAAGCCAACAAGAGTTAATGAATAGATTATATAAATGCGCATATTCGCGAAGATAAGCAAAGAAGTGCATGGAGGAGAAATGTAATGTAGGAAAAGAAATTAATTAGTAACCGGTTTTAACGAAAATATAGAGACATGCAAGAAGTATAAGTGCGGAGAAGCAATAAAATTTACTCTTACCACCCAGTGGAAAGTAGTGTGCAGTTGGTAGCAGCTAGTACTTACAACATAGTTCGTTCGTTAAAGCGCAAACCAAAGTAAAGTTAATTTAGAATTTAGATATGCATCGTTACTCGGCGCAATATAGAGTAACGACGTCAGAGATTTGCTCCCCAAGTATGTCTGCTATATATTGCCCGCTCTTATATCTATATATTATACAACATTGCTATACTCTCTAAATATCCACACTTTATGCATGTGTACTGTATTTTGCGCTATATACATGTGCACTTTATATTTTCACTCATATTTTATTAACCGGTTTTCCTTGCGCTAACATTTTCCCTAATTATTGATTTTTTATTTTCTTTCTTTGACACTTTTTGCATCAACTGAATAAGAAAGCTAAATGTTTTTTTACGAAGAGGAAGTCAGCGATAAACAAACTTTTTTTCAAATTGTAATAGCTTTTTTTAATTGTGATGTGTTTTGATAATCCAAAAAATAGTTTTCTCTTTCCGATTCTGCCAAAAAAGTAATATTGTAGGTGCTCGGTATCCATTAAAACATTTCCAGCAATTGTTTATTTTGCTCAAAACTAGCCCACTTTGAATTTTGAATTTTGAATTTTTACTTTTAATTTATAGAGCACATTATACTTTATCAAAATTCAAAATAAATACTTTCCCGGTTTTCCAATTTTTTTAAATTAATTTTTTTAATGTGCTGTTTTTATCTATTTCATCATAAAAATCAATTTTTCTCATTCGTCACTTCGATTTTTTAATGTTCTTTCTTTACTTATTGGGCATATTGACCTCTATCAAAAGTCAAAATTATATTTTATCTATAAGTTTCCTGATCTCCGGAAATATTTTTTTAGTGGCCAATACTCAATCCTATAACGTATCGGCAGCAAATGCAACATATATTATTTATTTATATTTTGACATTTTTTTTTTCTGGATTTATCACTAACATTAAATCCAGTTAAATCTTATCCAGTCCTTAAATATTTTCTATTTTAGTTATTATTAGGGTTACTATTCTTCCTGTTGTTTTTAAAAAAGAAGCTGAACTAAACTTAGTTTCAAGTGGATGTCTTGGTGGTATTTGAAATCGTAGCTAGGATCTCGCTATATCCTCCACAATTCTACAGCTACAAGAACGAAATGTCTGTCATTGCATTTAAGACACTCTAAGCGGTTCCATTAACCGCAACTTAATACCAGCGTTATGTATAAAATGACACAAAAGCTTATTTCCAAATGAAAAAATTTTGGTTTTTCTATCTGTTTAAAAAAATTATTTAAAAATTAATAATGTCAGTAGTTTCTAATGAATTTGCTGAGAATTTTTAAACAAGTAATGCAAGTAATATAAAAGTGAGAATATGATTTTATTTATTTATTTATTATTTTAATGTCACCGCAGAGGTCTAAAAATAAATGAATGCAAAATGTGAAATATGCGAGCACATCCTTTTAAGTGTGAAGCGCACTAAAGAATTTCCTAACTGACCACCGGCAACCATCTCCGACTTTTTATTATTATGACACCATCATTCGCTTTTTATTACGCAACGTGAAAATGTCGCCGGCATAGTGCTGCTGCTGCCGCTGCTGCTGCCGGAAAACATGCGTAAAAAGTTTTATCATTAACTTGACGGCCATTAACCTAAATCACAACCCTCCACATTCGTCACTCGGAAAATGTATCTTTTTGTTTTTCTTTCTTCCGTTTTTTTTTTCTTTTCGTTCTTTGAAAAACAACAAAAAGCATTATCTAAAAATCAATATAGAAAGTTTCTATAAGAAATAAACAGCGTATGCTGTATATAAGAAAAACGGCAGCGAGTATTTTTATCCTTATCAGTAATCGATCCGTTCGTTTTAGGCGATCGCTAAAATTAGTATTCTGCTCGGCAACTCTGTATAGCTAATAATTAACGACATTCCTTCTTGGGGCGCAAGGAATAATTTAGTGGTCCTTTGCTACTCCGCCGTACATATAGACTGCTGAAACATCGACAATTATCTTTCCTTTTCGTCGATTCGTTGGCCGTCGGCTGCCTTTATAAGAAATGCACCCTTGCCTTGCTTTTTCCCGGCCCATCAGGCCATCGATACGGGCTGCTGCTAATGGCAGTGGAAAACTTTTTCGCCCGTTAATGTCCACCTCCTGCAAACGAGCGAGATTTGTGTGTTATTCCTATGGAAGGCATTATATAGGGCGTTACGCAAACGCTTATTTCGGGGGTATTATATGAAGATTTAATGACTTATTGCCATGGCAATGCGCATCCAACGTAATCCTCACTTTAAGCGTACTATTTATACCAATTTCCAACAAGCACACATTTAATATATGAAATTTGTATTGACATTTATTTACTTTTTGTTGTTGTTGTTAGTAATTGAAAAAACTTTTGCCAAATTTTACTGAAAAAAAAAAAAAGTTTTAAATAGTTTCGCTAAGGTTTGCCCGGCGC
This sequence comes from Holobus sp. GC000080, assembly GCA_030556065.1. Classification (NCBI taxonomy): domain Eukaryota; kingdom Metazoa; phylum Arthropoda; class Insecta; order Coleoptera; family Staphylinidae; genus Holobus; species Holobus sp. GC000080. Next base: position 13,283 of record JASKGO010007222.1, on the reverse strand, counting down.
CTCCGTTTTTGCTCCATTAAGGAGTGCATATGATTTTCCCATATGTAAGTCGTAACTTGAAAAAGCAATTCAATCAAATAGTTCCTTCTATTGTAGAAATAAATCATGTTAATATTCGTTACTTGAAATAATATTGCATTAACATTTAAAAACATTATTCAATTTCATGATTTCTACAACATTGTTACAATATTTCCGTAAATATTTTTCCATGTTGATAAATACTGATATTTTGATGCTGATAATTTGTTCGTTTTTCTATTTGTTTACTTGTTAATGTTGTTTTTAATATTGGCCCAATGGGATTCCTTTAGTTATTCTATTTGTTCCAATTTCCTGCTCACTGATTTCATATAATGTTTGTATTGAAATTTATATTTTTTTCTATTGTCATCGTTGGTATCAATTTGTAGTAGTTTATTTCATTGAAAAGAAAAAAATTGTTTAATGACAAGTGCAGCTGACCCGGCGCCTTCACGTCTGCCCTACTAAAAAATGCCCATTAGAAAATTATGGCTAGAAAAAAAAATCTTATTAATTTTAGTTTATTTTATAATTTTGTTGTAATTCCTTTCGACACTCAGATTTAATATGAAATAAATATCTCCATTTATTTCCAGTTTTCCTATTAATTTTCGTAAAAAAGTTTAAATTAGCTCAGTGATGCTAAGCATTGACAGGCCCTTTCAGTTTTGTTATATTAATAAGGAATATTTTTCTCAATGAAAATTGTTACCAGGAAAAAATTATTAGTAATTTGTTTTTAGTTCTATTTATCATTTTCTTATAATGTTTATGACTAATTTCGCTTTTCCTATATGTATTCAAATTTCCTTCACAAATATTTTAATAAAAAATGTGTTCCATTTTTTATTTTTATTCTTTTTTGTAAGTAATTTGCGACAGTTTTCGAAATTTAAATCCAAAACTTTTTAAATTGCTTGGTCGTCCTAAGCTAATCCCGGCGCCTTCACCTCTGACCTATTAAAAAAATAGGATTTTTCTAAAAGTAAAACATGGCTAGGATAAAATTATATTATTTATATTTATGTTTGATTGCTTTTAATTTCTTAAAACATTTGGTAATGGGTTTCTGTAATTAATTTCTCTTATTTGATTTCAGTATCAAAATTCAATTAATATTTAATAAAAAAATTTAATTTTTGACACTTAGCTTTAAACAAATTAATCTATTTAATTTAGAAACACACTTAAAAAAAACGATTTACTTTATATTTTTCATTTTAAGAATTTTTGTACTTTTTATGGCAGATTTATTTGATTTATTGACATATACAACATATGGGAAAACTTAGAAATGCAGAAATGCCATTTCAAAGAACAGTTTGAATCGATATATTATGCGTAGGCAAAACTCCAGCCCGTTGAAATTTCAAAGTAGTAATTGTTTGAATGCAGACAATACATGTGAAATGTAGCAATAATTCAACATACCAAACTTTCTAACAAATAACTACATTCAACTATCAAATTATTTATCGAAAATGTTTGCTATATTATTCAGTATTTTTCCCGAAAAATAAAAAGCAGCAAATAAATTCTCTATATCATTGTACACAATTTTTCCATAGTATTTTTTATAACAGAAAAAAATATAAAAAAGCAAATGCAATTTAATTGAATTCAAAGAGGAAACTAACAAAGGATATTTTTTCCCTTGATTAATATTGTTAGTCGAAGTAGAAAACGAGCAATTAAAATCGGATCGCAGCGCTATTATCCTCGCACAGGACTAATTGAAGGAGATTATTGCATTTATAATAGGTAATCGCATTATAGATCGCGCAATAATATCGAACGGGTTCTAGTAGTTGACGTGTTTTGCAATGCATTTGCATTATGCAAATCGTTCATTTTTATCCCGTTTTGTTGTTGTTTTTTTTTTCACTTCCGTTTAATTCGCAGCTGTCTACGGCTGCTGCCGTTTATTTATTACTGGCGTTTCTATTGTTTTCTTTTTTTAAAGCTGCTAAATGAAATTGCGCCCTTTTACGGTCAATATCTGTTGCTAATATTCACCCTCTGATTTTACGTGCAATTTCTTCCGTAATTTGCCTTAATTAAGATTAACTTTAATATGCCGGAGGTTTTTTTTCCTTATCTAAATTACTGATCGCTTAATTTATATTTTTATAGCGGTTTTCATTTTGCAAAGGCCATAATTATTTTTGCTATGTTTTTTTCGCAAAAAAAAATTATGGTAATGTAAATTAACTATGCAATTTTACAATTTTTTAATGTTTTTTTAAATAAGTTTTAGAATAGACGAAAAATATTAAAAGTTGTAATGGAAAAGTTACATGTGGAAACTGCAAAATGCGGAAAACATGAAATGCTACTATATCTGGATGGTTTTTTTTATGTTTATGACACGGTTATAAACAAATTACATTTCTTGTTAAAAAATATTATAACTTTTTATGGAGCATTTATATTTTAATCATTACATCTTTAATTAAGCGAGAAATGAAAAAGTTGCGTAAATAACGCGAAGCTAATTTATTTTATGCCCTTTTTTGGGAACTGCTGGTGTACTATACAGATAGTTTTTGTCTGGCGTAATGGTTCCTTGCAATTGCAACAAAGTCCGAATGTGTTTCGTTAGTTTTAGTCGGTAATTGCGTAGTCAGGACGCATTACGACGCGTCCCCGACGGTACTACACAACTAATTTATCCCGCCAGGAGGCGGCGGCGGCCATTTGCTCCCCGGAGAACAAACCCCGCAAACCGTCATTCTCGCAAAGCCGGCCGATATAGCAGAGAAAAAAAAAACGAAAAAAATCCTAAACAGAAAGCAATTCCGGACGGAAGTTAATCAACTCCCTCAATCCTCTCCGTCTCCCATCTAATACCTAATTATTTGCCTAATTCTATTTTTTGCTAATTTCCAACGTAAACACTATGCCGCCGTCGATCGTCGTAAGTAATTTTAAATTAACAAAGTAATTAGCGAACATGGACGCCGGAAGGGATTCACATCCCCTTTTGCACTCCTCTTCTCTTTCTCTCTCTCACCCGCTTGCTTCTTTTTCAACCGCTCCCTGTCTACCGCCGCTGTCCTCTGCTTTCTTCAAAGCTTTCTCTTCGTCCCGTCTCACTTCGACTCGTTGCTCCAGTCGTCGATTCGCAGCGGTGGCAGCGGCGGCGGCGGCGGCGGCAACGGGCAAATTCTGTGTGTCTGCTACATTTAACCCGACGTTTATTATTATCATCGTTATTGTTGTTGTGTGCTCGGGGCCGAATTTTAATAAAATAATAATAATAATCGTTGTGTGTTCGCGAAAATGCTCGCTCGGTCTAAAAGCAGAGAGCGCGCATTAAGGCAACTGTAACAATAATTACGCCGAATATTTGCATGCAACTTTAAGTCCATTAGGCAGTAGTTGCAGCAACGATACACCGTCCCGAAAAGATTCCGAGCAATTTTCCATAATAAAGCCCCTCAGCAGCAGGCGGAGAGCTGCCGCACTATATTTTTGTCCTGCTTTTATCACATACACAAAAAATGAATTTGTTTTTCTCTGTGTGCCTGTGTGTGTTTGTGTGTGCTTATGTTGTTACTTGTAAAGTTGAGCGCATTCGGTGCACGTTTGTGAAAGTTTTTCGCCAATAAGCGCAAACTTTGTGCTCTGTTTGTGCAAAAGAAAATCATTACTTTCAATAAATTTGCTGCGCTTTACGTTATACTCGTACTACAGACAAACAGCACGCTCCACTTGCCGCGAAAAACAATATTTTTTGTATCATTTACTTTAATTATATCTATTTCTTGGTGATTAATTTCCCATAAATGACTTTAGTTACTGCTGCAGCAGCTTTTTAGTCGATTCTAAAGTCATTTCTTTTATTGTTACTTTCTGATCCTGTTATTTTCTATTTAAATCTATTTTCTATTTAATAAGATATTTTTTCTATACATTTTTTTTAATATCAGGTGAATAGTATATTTTTTATGTGTTAAGAAGTCTAAAAATCTGTGTCAAAAGTTATTTATTAAATAGAATAAGTTGTGACCGGCGCTTTCACATCTGCCACACAAAAAGATGTACTTTTTTTAAATTAAATATTTTGTAATTAAATACAATAATAATTGCTTTTTCTAAAGGATTAAATTTTCATCAAACCCTTTATGAAAAACATTTCTATTGCACCTATAGAAAATTTTAATTAGTAAATTTCCAAGAAATAAAATGGTAAATGCACAGCATCAGTAAGCCGTCCGGCGCCTTCACACTCTGTCCTATACGTAAAAGCAGTGTTTTGCCTCGAATTAATTACAGTGCACTGTAAAGTAATTAAGTCTTTCTTTAAACTTGTTTATAATTACACACGTAAGTAATTAAAGTTAAATCCTGACTTATTGTACCACTATTAGGGGACTTAGATGTTAATTATAGCTGCCGGATGCTCATTTGAATCGGTAATAACGGTAATTAAATTGCGAAGCATTGCATTTTATTTTTTTCTTCTCGGCGATGTTCCTCAAAAGGAAACCGCTTTTCTGCGGTTCGTGGTGTTTTTGCACTTTTGCTGGGTCTGTTTGTTTCTTGTTTTACTTTTTTTCCTTTTTCAACGCGCTGCGGTTTCAATTTCCCTAATGGATTAATACATTTTTCTCTTCACATTACTGTATGAAGTATACTATAGAAAATTGTCTTTCGTCTCTGTACACGAGCTGTGGGCACAATTCGAAACCTCTTTCGGAAACCGCTTTTGGCATTTTAGCGAAATTGCATATTTTTACCATGTATATATGTAGCGGCAGTGGTATTTGAAAGTTTCCTCTAATTAAGATTTATTCTTTTTTGCCGTAAATTTCGCCGAAAGCGTTTCGAGGAAGGATGCAGTCTGAGATAATGTTCCTGCAGATTGCAATTTCCGGTCGATAGATTGCAGTTCACCGAAGCAAGCGCATCCGAGAAATCCGTATATGCTCTTAAGAGATTTCGTTCTTTGATTGGTCAAACTGTATAAGGACAAACGAGCAGTTTCTCAAACTTGTCTTTAATTAGGACTTAAATGCTTTATATACATTCTTTTTCGTCTGTTTTCTTCATCTTCTTTTGTACCTAGATAAAAAAAAATCAATAAAAAGGAACCAAAAAGCAAATTAATAAGTTTACTTTTAATTTGCTTTTCTCAGATTTTCGTATTCGCTTGATGTGGATCGGTGCGCGCACAAAAAGTACAAAAAGTTTTTCCCCATTGTGCTGAAGTTTCCTCTGGTCCTAGCGCTACGTTCGGCTCAAAGGAAGGATCAATAAATTCTAGCCGGACTTGCCGACGAGCGCGAAAAGGGACGACCTTGAATAAAGTTGCAAATAGTGGTGTAAATAAAGAAGGCATCGGCTTTCCGGTTTTGCACATAAATTTTTAAAGCAAAATTCATAAATCACGAAATTTGCTCTCGGGATGAAACTTTTCGGCTACTTTTCCACTGTGGAGTTGCTGTTTGCGAATCGATTTTGATATATTTCTTTGTTTGTTGCAGAAACATTGTGTACAACTTGAGCTTGACAAATTTGGCCGAGCAGCAACACCTAACGTGGTATTCCAACGAAAATGATGTCAAAATGTGCGTCATGAAAGGAAAAGATGAGGTAAGTTTTTCTTTCTTCTTTTCGTCTTTTTCTCTGAATTGGTCCTTTCTTTATGAGATTCGTTTTTGTAAAAATTGATTCGTTTTTATTTATTTATTGAATCGTTTAAACATTTACCAATCACCAAGGATAAAGGTTCTATTTGTATTTATTTGCATTGAAGGAATGAAGCAGATTAAGTTATTTATTTAATTATTATAATCTAATTTGTTTTTTGTTTAGTTACTTTTTGAAACCTTTTTATGGCAAAAAAGTGCTCTAATCAATTGATTAATCTTAATGGATTGAATTATTTTTAAAAGTTTCCACTTATTAAAACAATCGCAATGAATTATTAAGATTTGTTTATGTAGGCAAAGAATAATTTATTTTTTGAATGAAAATACTAAAGAAAGTAATAGTTTTTTAAAATATTATTTTCAGAAAAAAATCATCTTTTTTATTCAGATATAATACTGATAAACAATGTTTTGGTCACATCAACTTTGTAATTATTATATTGCTTGTTTTTTTTTCATTCTTGAAGATTGTAATAAATTAAATGCATTTATTAATTGCGTTTTGATTTTGTAAAATTCCTTAGTAGAATTACCAGTAATTATTTTTTAAGGAATTAAATTTTGCTTCAAAGCATTTTTCAGAAGTAATTTTGAGACTAAATTTTGTTTTAAATATTCAAATCAAGATTTTTTCTTTACAAATTTAGGAGAACTATTCTCTTTTATTGTTACATAAAAAATGACTTTAAAAAAGTATAAAAACCTTTGAAATAGTATTGAAATTAATGAATTCATGTAGAGAAAAATGAAAACTACAGTGTATTGGATCATTTTTAAAAGTCTGCATTTTATAAAAAGTGTATTAATTATTCAAACAAAACCAATGTTTTATATTTTCTTCTGACGATAAGCTGTGTTAATGTTGTTAAGAGAAAGTACTAAAATGCTCCATAGTTTCTGAAAAAAATTGAGATTTGTACGCTTGACCACCAAAATTTCATGCAGCGTAGTTTTTATAAAAGTGGCGGCAATTTGAAATTTTTAAATAAAATATTTTACATTTGCAACAATAAATCAATTAAATATCGATTGATTAAAAAAAAAATACAATCTACAGGAAAGGAACAATATTTTCATAATTTTCATTATTACTTCCAAATAATATTTCTAATACGATCTAAAATGTATAACAGGGTTATTTATTCCATCAATGAATTATTAATCACTTTTTTCTCAATTAATTTTTTCGAAATGTTTCAACATTTACATAAATCATGAAGAGAAAAAGCCCTGTTTCGATTTATCTAGATGGAAGGAAGGCAAAGGATTGTGTTACCGTTGTAGAAATATGTCTGTATGTATGTATATTTAAGGGACACGAAAGGGTGCGCTTTGATAAGTATAATGTAGCCAGAATATATAAGGGATCATAATTAATAATTTACGGGACATTAAAAAGCGTCGAGAGAGAGAGAGATAGAGATAGAGAGAAAGATAGAGATAATTCCGCTCCTTGCAAGCGCAAGGTAGGCTCTATTAAGTGCACATTACACGTGCGTGAAAGGAACTCTTATCTTTTGCGGCGGCATAGGATTTTATCCTTAATTGTTATAACCGACAACGCTTAATTCCTTAATTTCATATCTCTTTGTTCCGCTCGTACTTTGTGCCCGCATTTTTAGATAAAAGGAAACCCTTTTCCGATCTTTAAATTTCCACCACCATCACCGCCTCTGCCGCCGCCGCCGCTCCCCCTTTTTCCCTATGGAAAATATAATTTTATTAATAAATTTCCATCGCCTGCCATTCCGACAAATAACGGTTCATCTGGATTTGCGAATGGCCACAGTAAGTGCGAGGAGCGCACAGTGTGTGCTGGGGCCATTATGCGAATTCGGTCGTATAAATTCGAATCGATTAAATGGTCGGCGAGCTTTTGGCCCCGATCAGCAGCCGTAACAACAGCATTCCAATTCGAGCGCATTTCCTTTAATTTAATAGGGCATTGGACAAGGCTATTGGTAAATAATATCATTGATTCGTTTCGCATTGCATACTAATTGTACGAATAACTACGGCGGCGGTGGCGGCAGCAGCAACAACAACAATAGCACCAGCACCAGCACCAGCAGCCAGCAGCTAGCCAATAAATAAATACGGCTAGTCTCGAGCCACTAACTAACAAACAAACATTTATTGGATTTCGCTGCAAGCCGTTTAATTGCTCTACACATAGCTATTATATGCGCGGGAGATTGACACACATTTATTTATGTTTCGCACACCGAATTATTTGTTTATTTTAAAATGCACTCGAATGAAAAATTGGTGGAAATGTGCAGTGGTGAAGAGTTGTCCCCGGCGCCTTCACATCTGTCACATTAGCAACACACGCTGTGAGTTTTATTTTTTTGGTAATATTTTTATTAAAAATATATTTTAATAAATGAAATGTATATTCTTATAAGTTATTTTTAATGAAGTTAATAATTGTATTTATTTAATTAAATTAAGTTAATCAATTTATTTAATGCAAAATTTTGAACGATGAGCTGAAAACATTAATTTATGGGGTAGTAATTATAAAAAATAATTTTCTTTTAATACAAATTTACATATATCGGTATGTAAACAGAAACGTTATTTCTTTTCACCACTTCTGGTTATACCGGAACTTATTGTACACTTTCTTATTTTAAATGGAGTGTTTCGTTTTTATTATTTCTTTTTTTAATCCTTAATGAAAACAATGATGATTTTATAGGATTTTTTTCTTGTCGTTATTAATATTCAATATTTTGGATCCTAATCTGATCATTTTTGAAAGTTATGCACCATGAAACGAATATCTAGGTTATTTTCTAAGAAAATTTTATAATTTCCTTTTACAATTATTTTTAAGATGCTTTGTGATCGATTTTAAAAATTATTTATTAAATTATTATTCAAGGTGTTTCCAAAAAATATTAAATATAAATAATTTAATACATATTTTTTTAGTAAAGTAACTTTCTTTAGTAATTTACTAATTTTCTCATTAAATTGACTTTAAAAGGCCTCCAAAGGAATGTATTTTTTACATTTCCAAAAAGAAAATAATTTTCATAACTTATTCAACAGAAAACAAAATAGTAATTTTATTTTTAAATTAATTAAAAACTTTTTAAAAAGTTTTTACTATATTTAAGCAGAGTATTAAAAAATTAGTGGCAATATAAAGGAATAACTGTTTTCATTAAATAATTCAATTTTACATTTAACTCTTTCAAAAAATAAAGCTACTTTTCTTCATTAAATTTGTTTTTGGTTAGTTTGGTAACTTAATAGTAGACAAACTCTAATATAATTAAATGTTTATTAATTATTATAATTCATATTATATAAAAAGTTATAATTCATGAAAAATAAGTATTATTTACGACATTAAAGTGACCAATTTTAATTCAGTTATAAATAAATATATAAAAAATTGTCTGTAAGCTATTTAAGCGTTATCTTTGAGGACATTCTTAAAAGGCCGTTAATAGCTTTGAATAGTTTTCGTTCAATTAACTTTCGAAAGCCTGACCTACGACTACTTTATCTCGTACTTTATTATACCAATATTACACACACACACACACAAATCCAATTGAGCTGTACATGTGTTTATATTTAGCATATATCGTGACAAAACGCAATTTCCACTCGGACATAATAAACCTCCTTTAATTACCGAAAGCTATACCAGTGAAACGATTTTATCCTGATATTATTCGCCCGTAGCAGAACCACAGCGAAATATTTATTGCGACCAAAGCAAAAAAACGCAATGGAATGCAGCCGCGTGTTTCAGAAACGTATTCGCCGACGCGACACATTAAAATAAAAACACCCTTCGCGCCCTTTCTCTTTGCTTTTTCCTTTTTCCTTCTTTTTTTTTGTCCATTTGTAGTCGTCCGTTCATTATAATCGCGTCTGTATACTGCGAGCAAGAAACCGAATGCAAGGGGGCGCCTATATTTATCGGAATGAATATGTATAAATCAAAAAGTTGCGTCTCGTATCGACTTTTACGACTTTTATCGCGACTTATGTAAGAGGCGGCCGTAAAAAGTGGCAGCCAGTAAATAAATAAATGTGTATTGGACACTTTTATTTGTGTTTCCTCTCCTTTCGAACGCAATAAAATGTGCATTTGAATGAATGGATGCACGGCTGGATGGACGTGGGTGGGTAAATATACAATTTTCGATCGATCAGTTTCGAGTGAGGGACCTAACGAACTACTTAGAGGGCTGACGACGTTATAGGTGGATGATAAGCGGCTGGATCGATGGGAAATCATCTGTGTCGTTAGGCAAAGTGCCTTTCTTCCGATTATATGTAGATATAGATAGATATATACTCGCATATATAGATATAGGTATAATATGTATTGCGCGATTTGCTCCTTGCTACTGTGCCACCCTTAATACGTATAGATAGATAGTCCTTATCGAAAAGCACGGGGTTGTAAAGGTGATGCTTGAATCGATTAGATTCACTTTTGAAGGGCTTCGGTAATTCCCCAATTCGAGCTACTAATTTAATCGATAAGTTATTATTTTTTAATCGCTTCATTTTTATTACATTTTCAGTGAAATGTACTTTTTGCATGCGGTAAAGTAGTCCTTTAAAGGGTGGCACATCAAATTTTTATTGCAGTTATGCTAGGCTATTAAAAATATAATCAAAATGTGCAAATTCAATTTTGATATAATTAAATTATAACGAAACAAATGGTAAAAGCAAATTCGTTTTATCTTTGGTTACTTGGTGTAGCATTTTTATTAAAGAAAATGCTTTAAAACAATTTTTAGATTGCGTTGAATCATTTTTAAAAGTCTTTTTTTTTATTGTTTGCAGTACAAAAAAATATCGTCTTGTTAAAAAAATAGTTATTATAGTTTCAAAATTTATATTACAAAAAAATATTTTTATTATTTTTTTATTTCTTTATATCTTTTTTTCTAAAAAATTATAATGAATTTTGCTAAATCCTATTTGTATTTCTTCTTTAATTGCTTTGTGGAATATGTCAAGTAATTAATTTAATTTTTTAGTGCCTTTTCCAGCTCTATTTTTGATTAAATTTTATCTAAAAAAAAATAAAATCAAAATAATGTTTTGTTCAAAATAAAGGAAATATACTCCCTTTTACTGTTATATAAAAAAACACTAAAAAAGAACTTCGAAATGGTATATCATATACAAAAAAAGAATAAAAAATCAAAACCGTTGAAAAAGGGTTGAAATTATTGAATTAATGTAAAGAAAACTGAAAAATTGGATTATTTTAAAATGTTTTCCAATAAAAAAATATATACTTGCAATAAATCTTTTAAATATTGATCGATTTCGAAGATTTTTATCGCCAAATTCCGAAAAACAATGTTTTTATTACTTTCATTAACAATTTCAGATACGTAACTTGACTTAACTAATTTGAATCAACTTTTTTAATGTAGTTTTTGCATACGATAAATTAATTAATCGAGTGAAAGCGACCCATAAAAGTTTTATTGCATTTATTATGTGCCATTGGAAACATAATAAATGTGGACATTCAATTTGGAAATAATTCACGAATTCATATATAGAACAAAGCTCCACGAAAAGCTAATTAGTTTTATGATTGGTTACTTTTCGAAACATTTCTATGACGGAAAAGTGCTCTAATCAATTGATAGATTGTCTGCGATGAGTGGAACTCTAAGAGCATATAAAGATCGATGGAGTGCAAGCATAAAATATGAAACTTTTGAAAGATGTCTACAAATATTTACATCTTTTGGCGCGCTCCTTCCTCTCCTTCCTCTGCACAAACATAATAACCAAATACATATAGAACTGTGTGGAAAACATCGCGCACGCCACCCCCTGTTTGATAAATAAGTGTATATTGTATATACAGGGTGAGCGAAAGCAAGAGCAAACATCTCTTCTTTGTGCTCCGCAAAAGCTCGCTAATCAAAGTCCATGTTTGTCGAACTTTTTCCCGGCACTGATGAGGCCGACGATAAGGTAATATAACAAGCAGCGATCCTAATCGTCGCAGGCAATTTAAAGATAAACGATTTTATGTTGTGGACGCATATTCGTTCAGTGGAAAAACTGCACGGATACAAAACGCAAAGGGAAAGATCGAAGCAGCGAGAAAATAATGTTCTCTGCTGCTTGCCGGCGATAAAAATCTGACTTCTGCTGCTATCGAGAGCAGATACTGCCGCGATTCGATTAGTTTCTTAGCAAGGAAATTTGCCTGATAGCATCTTCGGTTCGGTGGTATAAAGTAAATTGGAGAATTAACTCAATTAGAAAAATAGCAATAAAAAACGAGAGCGTCCGGCGAAAGTTGGCACAATGGCGACTGATAAGTGTTGCAATAGTTTTCGGCGTTAGAAAAAAGAAAGAAACCATAGATTTATTTTTTATGGAGGAAAGTTTCGTCTTAAATATTTTATCAGCTCGACGAAAATCGTCTTTGTGCGCGATTTTCTCTTTTCATGCCGCCGCTCTGTATATTGGCGCACATATATTTTTTGCAGGTCCTTTTGCGGCAAAACGTCGGCTATCTTGTTTCCTTTGTATTGTAAGTCGCTGTAACTGGCTCCAAAGAAAACTTTTTGATAATATTTACGTAGTAAAACGGTTGTCGTTACTTCGCGCAGCTCCACCATGCTCTTCGATGCCATTTTGTATTTCCTCCTTCCAGCGATATCTCTTTAGTGCCGCATCTAATCGAAGACAGTTTAGGGAAATTTTACGACCGAATTCAGGCGCTCGCTGAAAAATTATTTCCAGTTTTCGGCCGACCTTTTTTTATTATTCCATGTCTTCGGACTTAAAATTTTCATAGGCCTAATTTTCACCAGAAAAAAAAAATATATTGCTATATATTCGTATGCATAAAAATTCACCTATTTTTTGTTTTACATTTTTACATTTTCCTTTCTTTGATATGAATAAAGAGATATCTTATTTAAAGGGTAAAATTGTTACTTGCAGGAAAACTGCCAAAATTACGTTCGCATAATGGCGAAGACGGCCCTGGGAAGACTATTGTTGTGCGGAACGAATTCCTTCAAGCCCATCTGTCGTGAATATAACGTCCTACCTGGCAACTATACCTTGGAAAAGGAGAAACCAGGACAAGCGGTCTGCCCGTACGATCCTCATCACAATTCCACGGCTATTTATGTCGGTAAGCATCATGAATTTTCCTCTTTTCGCCTCCTCTCTTCTTTCCACCACTTCTTCTTCTCCTTCTTCGTCTTCGTCTTCTTCTTCTCACACGTAGGTACATTTGCATTCCCGTTGAATGCTACTTACAATTTGCCAACGAACCACAAATCATTGCCGCGTGACGGGACAACTAGTAGTGAGTGGAAACGGGGGGCGGCGACCGACGTCCGCCCTTCGAGGCACCCGAAAAATGTTTCAATTACTCCTCTGGAAGCGGAGTTCGGCAGCAGGACGCGTGCGACAATGCAGCCAGACAACCGAAACTTGTACCGGAATTCCTTCCTTAACTATACTCCCTCACATGCAGCACATACAGAGCTACAGTGCCAGTAATTAGCAGGCTTACTTTTAGGATTCCATTACAAGTTAATTTCTGTTCTTGGTTTCATATTTATT
>JASKGO010007207.1:0-18178 GCA_030556065.1 Holobus sp. GC000080 | reverse complement strand
GTCTATTTATCTCAAAACACAAAATAAAAAATCGAAGATGACGTGTTTTGAGATAAATAGACTTAAATATGGTAATTGTCGAAAATGGATTTTTTTAATTTTTATTATTTAAAAAATATTGAGAAAATAGAGCATTGGCATTTGTTAATAATAAAATTGAGAAATAGGTTCAAAAAACTTGTAAAAAAAAATATTTTTTTTTTTTAAATGTTATCGCTGGAAGTTATCGCTGACTTCCAGTTCGTTTTCGTTACTGCTTTCAGAAAGGCAGGCCGATTCTCTGATCTTTGTATAAAATAATGGTCGAAACAAGTTAAGAGCAATTCGGAATAAAGGAGCTTTTAAATTTTAAATATTTCGCAGAGCGCATTTTGTGTAATTAAATGCATTCTGCTGTACTATGCGATAAACTAAGTCAAGGCTCTTTTTAGTTCTTTGTGTGTTAGCAACTGCATTACACACATTAAGAAATCAATATTAAACTTCTTCAAAGCTAGTTAACACAAAGCCTCATTTATAGGAATGAAATTTCATAAATTTCATTAAATGAACGCTCTCATTGTTCTCCATTAAACAATCTCCGGAATTAAATGTTTTCGTTCACCTTTATTAACGGTTTTTCTCTGCTCGTGTAACGCTCCGCTGGTATTTTTTACTAACATTTTTACCTGCTGTTACACCTACAACCATTATCTTTCTCCGAAAAAAAAAACAAGCATCCGTACTGAACTGAAACCATAGCGAAATACTATATGTTTAATGCAAAGCAAAATTTTAAACGACAAATAAATATTTGCTCCATTTAATTCGTCGCTGCAATATTTGCTTTTGTTTTCTGTAATTTCTGTTAAAAAAAAAGCAGTCCACTTTTTACCATCTACTGGTTTTTTAGGGCAATTTGATTTAAAATACAAGAAACATTTACATGCAATTTTCTTTCCATTTGCTGTTGCTGAGAATATTTTGCACTGACCTCGAAAATGCAATAATGCAAATGCTGCTTTATAACGTGCCTTGAAAGAATTTTTCATTCCATTGATATTTTTTTTTCTTCATTACTATTAATTGTTTCTATTGGCCGTTGGTGGGGTCCAATTGTTAATGAAAACTTCTGCTTTTGGAATTTACGTTAAATGCCAAGTAATTTATTGATACTAATTGCAATATATGTGTATGGCTGACTCATTGAGGAAAGGAAAAGTACATTCATGTCAGTAAATTCACGTTCTTATTCATCGCGTTTCATTCATGTAATTAGCGCAAAATGAAAATTTCCGCCGTCTGCAAAGGTGATACTTAAATATTATTAGAATTGCAAAAGGATTGCAACCATTTCGACGACTTTTATTTTTCGACTGCACTTAAGAAATATGCACTGTATATGTATAGTTTTGCTGGGAAAGTTTTGAATTGCAATTGTTTATCGCATATAAGGCGTAATTTTAAATTTTCTTATGAGATTAAAGTTTAAATTAGGATAAAAGTTTTTACTGTTTAATCATTCGAAATGGAATTTTTTTAGAGAATCTCATTTGCATAGTTAACTTTTGTGGCAACAATTTAAAGATAGCAAATTTTCAGTAAATTGAAACTATAGAAGAAATATTACGCTATGTATTTCTATATTTTTTTATTTATTCATTTTTTATTGTAGGGAAATATTATTACTTAAAAAATTAAATATTGTTTCTTAATTATAGATTTCATAATTTGATTATAAATATATTTTTTTAAAGCTTTAATCCAATTATGGTTGAAAATAATTTAGGATTTTATTGTGAACAATTCTTGTTTTTTTTTTTATTGCAAGAATGATGAATCATATACAGCTGACATAAAATTATTTTACGGTTTAGAAAGAAGTTAAAGAAAACCTTTGGTTTATTACTCTTTTACTATATGTATGATTATATATATTTAATAATTTTTTTAATGCCTTTACACTTTGTATAAATAATTAGAGTGACAAATATAAAAGTGGGTCAGTAGTAAATAACGCACACTATGTTGAAATTAACAATTAATCATTCTAAATGCATTCTAAAGTGAAATTGTTATTATTCGAAACCGAAGAAAATTATATTTATAAAACTACTTGTTTATCATTGCTAATTAAACTTTTGGTTAATTTACAGAAATTTTTATTGCTTGTTATTAATTTTTTATATGAAGAAAAATAAATTTATTATATGAACCAATATAAAATAGACACAATGAACGAATAAAATTTAAAAATTATGACAATCTTCAACAGAAGCATCTAGGAAATATGTAAATTATTGCTATTGTACATTAAAGTATAATGACATTCGCATCTAGAGCTATTTCGTAATACATCATATTACAAATAACCACTGCATAGAAACATCTCTTCTCGTCTTTAGAATAATTGTTTCTTTGTTTGTTTGCGTAGCCATTTTGGTTTTATGAGGCTTAGGTGCTCGTATATGATTTCCTTGGGAGCATATGACTTTTTTATGTACATCAAGTACAATTTAAAATCAAATAATAATATTTGCAAAAAAATGGTATTCAATAGACATCTCGACCACCAAGTTCTTTATTGTTGGAGGTCATTGACATTTGCTGCAACTGAAGACATCGAGTACACTTAAATTACTTAAATCCAATTTTTTTATTTTTTTCGAAAAAAAGCCAAGAAAACCAATGTTATAAAACAAAATACTGAAATAGAAAAGAAAAACAATTGTCCTTTCTTTATGAACTTCTTTCTTTATGTACTGTCTTCCTTGCATAAGTAACAAAGAGCACAATAAGTATATAAAAAGCGCTGAAAACAATAGCGATGAGGAGAAGAAAGTTATGTGTTTTTGTTACTTTTTAGGGTAACGATAATGACCGGATATTGTTCACGGCGGCGCAACCTCCATCCAAAGATCCCGTTTCGCCGGATGTGAGACTGGTGGACGGTCCCAGCATCCTCGCTGGGAGGCTTCAGATAAGACATAACGACCAATGGCGCAGTGTTTGCACAAACTCCAGAAAGTAATTTAATTAATACCGTTTGTTCTTCTTTTTGCAATTGCATTGTTTCCAGCTGGACCATTGCCGATCTGAGCATAACATGTCGACAGCTGGGATTCCAAGGAGGAGCGTTTTTTATGTGGCACGATCGTCACATGCCCGTACGACCAAGACTGTTATATGAAGAGCCCAGATGCAGAGGAAGCGAACAGTCACTGTTCGAATGCGACTGGAATACCCGACAAATGGGTTCTGGTGTTTGCGATTATCATCCGGATATCGGCATTCAATGTTTGCCTCATCACGAAAGTCCTTCCACTTATTGGAGAGGAATCCGCTTTGAGAACGCGCTCCACGACAAGGTACTAACACTGCAGAATACTTTATATGTTCCTACGTCGAATTCCCGTATTGAATATGTGACAATACGGTTTGCGGGAAACGGCCGAGATCACAATGCGACCAGTGCCATAGAAGTTGTAGGTGTGCCTCCCGTGATGAACCAGTTCCAAATCAGCGATAGCGCTTTCAATGGAATCAATATCACGCGACCTGAGGCGCCCATTCGTATCAATAATTGTCGCATCAAAGGGAACAGAGGATACGGAATTTTCGTCAACTCCAGTTACGGTTTAGCGCACATAGAACGTTGCAGCGTTTCAGAGAACGGAGCTGATGGTATTCGATATGTTCACAATGAAGAACGGCCCGATGAAAAAGCAGATCAATCGGAAATATCGGATTTTTGCACGTTGGCCACCGCGTCCAGTCAAGCGTTCCCTGTCGAGGTCTTTGTCAGTCAATCGTTGTTCACCAACAAAGAGAAACGATGCAACAAAGTTTTTACCACTAGGTACGGTCATAAAATTACGGTGCACTTTTTGCGCACTCAGACTGATCGCAATAACACGGGTCGCATTGAAGTCTACGATGGATCCTCTATAAGTAACCGATTACTTACTGCATTCGATATTCGCAACAATAGCAGACCGCAATCTGTGACCACTATTAGTCACCAGGTATATATTAAATTCACTGCCGAACCTTTGCTCAACATGTTCCTCTACCTAAGACTTACTTCCGGTCTTGATAAAGGGTACGATCTCAATGTTAGTCGGTCAGAGGTTTTCGAAAATGAAGGCAGAGGTGTTGTGGTTGATAATCTAAGGTCGCAACTACATGTTCATGATAGTAGCGTTTCCAAGAACAAATTTGTGGCCGGTGTCCACGTTACCAGTGGAGTTGGAGATGTTAATATTACCAGCAGCAGAATATCGTTTAATGAAGGGGATGGGATTAATGTTACTTATACAGGCGGTAATAGGAATATATCCAGAAGTAGTGTCAGTAGTAATCTGGGGTATGGATTTGCTGTTTGGTTAAATCAAACCAAAGAGACTGAATACATTATCGTGAATCAAACTAGTGTTATTGAATACAGCGAAATCGTGAAAAACTTGGATATAGGAATATTACATGGAAACTTTTGTGGAGAATCTTATGTGAACATCAGCGGAAATTCCTTCAGGGATAACTTGAATGACGCCTTAGAAGTATTGAGCTGCTGGATTCCGTCCAATGTTTCTAATAATGTACAAATTGGCCACAATAATTTCATAGCCAACAGGAAAATGTCAATTAAGATCCGTCCAGCATTAAATCTAAATGGTTACATCGAATTTAATCAGTTCAAACAAGGTTTGTTTGGACAACTACTTGTTAAGAACCAACCCTTGGAGGAGTTCAACTTTCTAAAGACTAATTTACATGTTGAAAACAACCATTTTATAAATAATCGAGGAATTTTCGTTGCAAATCTCGCATTATCTCCTTATTCTGAAACTCAGCATTTGCTCTTTACTCGAAACTTCGTTAAAGATAATATTATTACCGAACCATTTCTTCCTGAAGATGGTTCTATTTCCAAACTAAATCCCAGAAGCCGTGTAGCAGCTCCCTTAGTAATTGGTTCTGACAATGTGAAGATTTATCGCAATATTATTGAAAACCCAGCTTCGAAATATGAAATTGGAAGTCAATTGGAAGATCAAAGCAAAATAATAAATTGTACATTTAACTGGTTGGGATATGGAGAAGATTCTAAAATATTTCATCGAATATTCCATCGAAATAATCGGTACAATTTAGCTCGAATAATTTTTGTGCCTTATTTGCTTCATAGCTCTCATCCCTTAACCAAAAGAATTGGGGATAAGCTAATGTACATTCCGAGGTTTCTGACGAAAAACTCGAATTTAGTAGGCGGCGAAATTGAAGGAGAAGAAACATTGCCACCTGGTGAATATATTGTAGAACGTGATATTAGCATAAGACCAGGTGGTAAATTAACTATGGAACCGGGAGTCACACTAAAATTTCCCCCGAGCATCGGTATGATGATAGGAGGAACAATAGATGCTCGGGGTATTCATCCAGACAGCATTCGGTTTACTTTGAAAGAGGAAATTACTCATCCTATGGAAAACGATACATATGAAATCGATTCGGAATTTAATCCGGAGACGGAAGTAGTCGAAATTGAGTCTAAAATACCTATTAGACTATTAGGTGGAAAGGAAGCCACAGAAGGACGATTACAAGTAAAAATCGACAATGAATGGGGCACAGTTTGCAATTACGGTTGGACTATTTTAGATGCTGCTTTAGTTTGCCATCAATTGGGTTTAGCTTTAAATCCAGATGATTGGTTTTTGGAACCTAATGAAATACCTAATGCGGGTATCTCTGAAAGGCCTGTCTTAACGAATGTACAATGCGATGAATTCGATATGGATATAACAGGGTGCAAAGCTGAAAGAATCAAAGACTTTGAAAATTCTTGCACACATGCGAACGATGTCGGGGTTAGATGTTATGATACTTCCTGGGCCGGCGTAAGATTTAGCGTTTCAGCAAAAAGATCCGATCTGCAATTTATTACCATAGAGAAAGCTGGACTTTTAGATTATGCTACAAACGCTTTCAAGCCAGCCATGCAAATAGATTTCGCCAGACACAATTTCGAGAACATTAAAGTTAAAGATAACTATTACGATGGTTTGGGAGTGATGTACAGTGATATTTTCACAGATGACTCGGTAAATTTCGTAAAAAATTCAGAGTTTAGCAACAACCGTGGCGCCGGTTTAAGTTTTAAACAATTGGGCTTAAAAGTTTATGGAAGTTTCATTGAAAACAATTTTGCTGGTATTCAACACAATCCAGCTTTATCAGGGTTGCAACAGAGAGAGTTAGCTGGATGGTTTAATAATGTTGATGAAGAAAACGATAGATTTACGCAATTATTTCGCATACCTCACGAACTGGACGCCACAGTCATCGAATTGCGCGATTCAAAAACAATGTATATGATTACTTCCGCTGTTGTTGGTGACAGCATCAGTAGATCTTACAAGATACGATGTAAGCCCGGTTATGTAATTGGAATCCAACTGCTTAATCCCATCCAGAATCGCAGCACCGAAACGATGGTTGTTCACGATTCGCAAAGTTACACTAACAATTCAGCAATCTGGAACGTGAACCGTGACTTGACCGTTTTCCCGACAACGTCCAGTGGCCACGGCATAATCTTGGACTACGATAGCGGCTCCAATTCACTCGGAGGTGCCGTATTAGTCCTTACTTATATACAGGCGCCTGTGCAAGATGTCTACAACCGAATCGTCAAAGGTCCAGTGCCCACACTAAGTATCCACAACACGAAAATCAGAGGAAACGTTTACGGTCTGCATGCGTCTTATTATAACAGGTACCTAAACGAACTTGGAGACCACTTTTTGCGCAAAGCCAACGAGTCTTTGAAATTTACCAACTGTGAAATTTCGCATAACACCGAGGAAGCCATTTTCGTCCATTCACCCCATTGGGATTTGCACAAAAGCAATATTTCAGAAATAACTATTATGATTAATAATTCCTTAATTACTGATAACGGAAGAGGGATCTATCAATTTTCAAGGGATATGCGCTCTTCGAATAATCTCTTCCATTATGTTTTGCAAGATGATACAGTTGAAAGAAATAGGGGAGGAGGGCTTGACGTTAGTTTGCCTTATGTTTGGCAATACAACGAAAATTTTACACATTCTGTTTATATGGACAACAATACTTGGAGAAGCAATACAAAATTCGGAATTACCGTTGATGGCCATTTTGCTTTGGTCAATATTACAAATTCGCAGTTTTTGGACAATCAATGCAAAGATAGTTTAATAACAATTAAAGGGATGGAAAAGAAACTTCTAATCAAAAAGAATCAGATTCTCAACAACAATGGAAAACATATGATTGAATTTAGTTCGGACAGCCAGTCAGAGATTTTAGGCGAAGTTCCTGCTTATTTTGTATTCAACGAGCTCAAAAACAATCGATACCAAAATGTCCTAAGAGGTTTCGGAAATTTGCAACAACAAAGAAGATTACCCACAAGTGTTGTCAACTTTAGGGGGATTCAGAAAGTAAAAATCAACAGAAATTTGTTTGGACACAATGATTTGGATTACCAATTAGTAGCAGGAATTAAAACGGCAAAGGTAGACAACAATTTGGACGTTAGTCAAAATTGGTGGGGTACTACTGACGAAATCAAAATTGAACAAGCTATATTTGATTTTGACGATTGGAATAATCACGCTATAGCCTTATTTAGGCCCTACTTAATCGAAGATCATTTTTTGGCTTCCCATTCTGTAAGCTTCGATTCCAACATAGAGAAAACGCCAGAAAACCTGGGAGGACGTCTTAAACAAGATCTTACTTTATGGCCCAGGGATAGACCATATCTGATAACAGCAGATATAACAGTAATGCCTAAAACAACTTTAAGAGTAGCTCCGGGAGTTGTGATGGAATTTGCTCCAAACGTCGGCATTTTAGTATTGGGAACTCTTAAAGCCCAAGGTTTCAAAGGGAACGAAATAATTATGAGACCCATTGCTACAAACAACCGCTATTATCACAAAGAATATCAAAAACGTGATCTTAGAATGAAACAATTTGAACAATTCAATCAGTTTCCAGAAAATTCGATTCGATTGTGTAAAGGACGTGACTGTATTGAAAGTTTAAAATCTCCAACCAATGAAGGATTCCTCGAATATTTTAATAAAACAACATTACAATGGATACCAATGTGCGATCCAAGATTTACCGAAAGAAACGCCCAAGTGGTTTGCAGAGAGCTGGGCTTTGATTCTTTGAGTGCCTTTTTCGCCCATGATGTGCGTATAGAGTACCATTCGAATTCTTTGTCAAGGATCTGGTCATGGCCTGAACCCTTACAATGTAAAGGAACCGAAAGCAAATACGAAGAGTGTCCTATTAGATTAAACGGACAACAGTATGGACATAGACATAAATGTAAGTGGGATTCAAAATTTGTTTTTGTCCATTGCGGCCAGCGAGATTTTGAAATTCCGCAAGAAAACTATTGGGGTGGCATTCGATTTGCACATCCGCACTTTGAAAGCCACATGTTTGAACACAGATACCATGATGTGCATACGCACAGTGTCACTCAATTCGAAGAAAGCAAATTGGAATTTGTGAATATCATAGGGGCTGGCATTTTACATAATGAAAAATCGCCGGCAATACAAAGTATAATTAAAAGTCCCAAAATAAGTTTCGTCAATGTCACCGATAGTGCCTCCCATGGTATAAATGTTATTTCACCTTCTAATACCATGAACTTAGTGAATAATGTAGTGAGGAATTCCCTAGGGATTGGAATAGATATACTGTCATTGACTGGCGAAGGAAGAGAAGCAGATGAATCTAGCTTTACGCCTCTGAAATCCATTAACATTCCCTATAATTTGTTTTCTTTGATTGATATTTGTGATACCACCAAGGAAATTCAAGTGGAAGAACGTATATTATTATATTACAAATACGATAATCATCCAGTGAACTGCGTCAAAATTTTCAAAAGTGCCTACAGCGTTAAACCATTCGGTTTTCGACTGCTGCAATTCAATTTGTTCAATTCTACCAACAAATACAGCATTCCTGATTTTATCCAACTCTATGATGGAGATATCTATAATGTAACATCGAAAATTATCAAGAAAATTACTATGGATTCTAATGACGAAAAGAAAATGTACAAGACAAAGGAGTCAAGTTTAAGTATCAAAGTATTTGCTAATGGTGCTAGCTCAATGCATGGATTCATTGCCGAAGTGGTAACATTGCCAATAAGTGCCATTGGTTTTAGTAAGTTAAACAAAAATACAATAAAATTGTACTCTAATTTTCTTTTAATACGTTTAGATCGTGATGTTCAACACAATATAACATATTCTGTTGTTGAAAATAACCGCGAAGGAGGTTTTGTTTATCTTTCCGCTGGGGAAGTCAACCCAATTGTTACAGCCGATAAAAATCAATTTAAAAATAACTGCCGAAAACTATATGGAAACTTTACTACGTGCAAAGCAGCCGTTGATATTGATGTTCAAAATACGCAGACTTTATATTTCAGGGTAAGAATTCGTTCATAAAATTTTAAATACGCAGGATTTATTAAACAAATTATTAAAAAAAAAAACGTTTTATTGCTACAGAATAATTTAGTGAGCGGTAATCAAGGAGGTTTAGCTATCAAAGCAGATTCAAGAGGGTCCGCCACATCCTTAAAGGGATACATTCACAACAACCTTTTCGTCAATAACTCTAATCTGCCCGCATTGTACGTGGAAGGAAGACAGTCGTCTCCGTATCAAGAAGTGATCATTTACCGGAACTATTTCACGCGAAACGTCGCACGTTACGAGAACAATATCGTCCTGAAACAAGTCGTTTCTAATTTCACCCTTAATTACGTTCAGCGAAACGTTGGATTGCAGAATTTGGAAGTGTCCGGATTCGATAAAGTGCGTCTGCCTATTTATCAGACCACGTCCCACAACGGGTTTTACAAGTAACTATCTTTTATTATTGCTATTATTTGGTAAAATATTAATTGATTTCTTTCAGCAATTTGGCCGTTCATGTGGATAGCAGATCTACAATAGTGGCAGGTACTGCCGGACAGCATTACGTGGATAATATTTTCTTTAATCCTGATAACGATTACGAAATGATCACTGTCAACAGATCTTTGTGAGTATTTTTTCTGATGCAAATTTTTAGATTTTTGGTATGTTAGGTTGTAAAAAATGTAGATTTTTCCATATTTGATTTAGTTTACATTAGTATTAATGTTTTAAAAAATACTCATTTTAATTTATTTTGCTGAAAAAAAAGTTGAAAAATTGGTAGAAAGGAAAATTTAATTTTATCAAAACTAAAATTAATGTCATCGTTTAAATTAGATTATGGATTTTTTTTTTCATATGGTTAATTAAATTATTTGATAAATTTTGAGAAATAAAACAAATAGAAAAAATAGCCTAAGCAAAAATAAATTTAAATTCATGGTGCATTTTTTTGAAATATTATTCAATTAAATATTTATTGCAAAGAACGCACAATTAATTTTTAAGGTTTTCTTTTTATCGTAAACATAAATTCAATTGATTTGAGTTTAATTAAAGCTTGATGTAGTATTTATACTATTTGAAAAAAAAAACTTATAGAAACAATATAGAAATTAGATCTTTGCCATTAGAATTAGATGTATACTAATTACAATTTTTGTCTTGTTTTATGGTTGCATGCCGCATGAACAGATTTAACTTCAACAGGTAAGCATTGGTAGACTTAGTTTTTTTAAATTAAAATACCTATTATTAAAAACAAAATAGGTAATATTTATGATAAAATAACAAATTAACATTTTTTACTTGATGTGAATAGCACACTGGAAGTATGGAAGACGAAAATCGATGCAAGGTATAATTATTGGGGTGTCAATACCACAGTGGCTGTTTCTGGTCGAATCCGGGACCAGTTGGACGATCCTCGTTTACTCGAAGTCAATTACAACAACTTTTATATGAACAACGAGACCATTCTGACCGGACTGAAATGTCCCCCTGGATGGGACCTAGTTGGCGACACATGTTACATTTATGTCGGAGCTCCAATGACTTTCTACGAGGCCAGAGAATTTTGTCAGGTTTGTTTGATTGTCCACATCAAATTTACATTTTTCTATTTTAATCATTTTATTATTATTATTTAATTATTAAATACAATAACGAAGCAAAATGCAAATAAATCAAGATTAAATTTTCTATAATTAATTATTATAGAATGATAATGCGTCGATGCCCTTCATAATCGGATCAGTAAACTACTTAACATTGTACGACTTCCTGAAGAAGCAGCAGCAGTGGTACTTGTACTCCGATAGAGTGTGGGTGCAACATATCGATAGTATCAATTCGTGCACGTCTTTCGCTTATCAAACCACCGAAATCGACAACTGCGAACAACGTAATCCCTTCATTTGTGAAATTGGTAATAATCGAGAAATAAGCGTCAAGTTTTAGCGTAACTTATGATTGTTGTTGTTCTGTTGTTGTTGTTGTAGATCCC
Organism: Holobus sp. GC000080; assembly: GCA_030556065.1. Taxonomy (NCBI): domain Eukaryota; kingdom Metazoa; phylum Arthropoda; class Insecta; order Coleoptera; family Staphylinidae; genus Holobus; species Holobus sp. GC000080. Next base: position 6,685 of record JASKGO010007207.1, on the reverse strand, counting down.
AAAGTGTTTATAGATCCTTTGGTGTGGCGAGGAGATATAATAACCATTGCTGTGATCGGTTGCACCGCTCTCGCTGTGCTCTTAATAACTTTGGTAATGGTTTGTTGGTACAGCAAATCCAAGTACAGACATGCACAAAGATTGGAAAGGAGGAATAGTATAAGACGGAGCATTCAGTCCCTCCGGTCCGTTGGATCAACTAATACTTTCTCGGAATTAGGCTATAGAAGAAAGAATGGACAATTGGTGAGCTTTCTAAGTTTACAAGATATATAATTATTCAATCAATCAAACAGAAACCAACAATTATTTTTATTTAATCCATCGTTCAACCTAAGATATTTTAATAGATAAAAAATTAATAATGTACACATTTAATTGAATTAATTATACAATTATATTTTTTACAGAGCACAAGATCAACGGATACTTTAACCAAGAATTCGGACTACCGAAAAATGCATAGTGCTGGATCAATCGACAGTATGGAAAAGTCCGTTTACAATTCCTCTATCGAAGATAATCAGTCGTACGACGTGTATGAAACGCACAATCCAACGCCCGGCGCCTTCGTGTACAATAACAACCACACGCCAACCTCCACATTCGGACCGCAGCACAAACCATCCACACATAAATCACCAGTGGTGCAATATGCACAACCGCATTTTAATTTAGCCTATCGCAACGAAGGATTTAAGGACAATTCGACGTTTGCGAGCAATTCGCGCGCGGCCAGCATTCCCGACACCGCAAATTCGGACGATATTCTGCGGGACGTGGCCACTCTCAATGGCACTTCCTACCCTCCAAGCGAGTACTACAACACAGACACTTTGCCTTTAACGAGAGAGTCCACTTTGGATAGCGTCTTTGCTCCGTCATCCAAAAGAGCACCCTTGAATGGTGTTCAAAAAAATGGGACATTTTTAGCGGAATTGAAGAGTCGGTTGCCCGAACACGACCTGCAAAAGTATTTACAACACAGTCCCACTCCACCGAAACAATATTACTACGACGATCGGCCGAAATCCACTGAATTTGTCGATACCGGCAGCAACGCCAGCAGTAGTTTCGATCCTTCAAGAATTGCCGATAAGCCCAAGAAGAGTAGATCCAAATCGGAAGCATTGCTAGAAACTAATTTCGACTACTTTGAGCCCGAAGATCAAGTGCAGCCGATCAAAGAGAGCAGTCGGAGCAAGAGCCAACCTTTAGAGACGGCAATGTAATGAGTGTCTTCAAGAAACCCAATGTGATATTTACATACAAAAAATAATCGTAAGACAATAATTCTACCTGTCATTATAGTTCTTCATCTAATTATCTTGATTCGTTTTATATTTTCCATGACTTTATATGTTTATTAGCACGTTAAGAATATGTGTTCGAATTTCTTTTTTAGGTAATATTTGAAAGACTGCCACCTAAAATAGGTTTCCAGTTGTTGCATTGTAAGTGCAATTTATTTGTTGTACATAATTCATAGATTATATATAGAGGTTTTACATATTATTTCATAATGTGAAAGTTTTATAAGAGAGGAATCTATAAGAATATGCTCTACACGTTTATAATATTAATAAGCAAATATATTATGGCTTATACATCACCTTATTTTACTGTTAGATCTCTTTTTTATATAATAAAGTTAATTAATTGATAAGTTCAATTTGGTTTTATTGTTTGAATTTTCTTTTTTCTGATGATGTAATTCAGGGTACGATATTTTTGAAGAATTCATTTTCATTTAGTTCTAAAAATGAAAAAATGTTAAATTATTAAAAATTAATTATAGTAACATAGTAAAAAATCACTGTTTTCAAAATAAAGATAAAAGTTTACCGTTTATACAGAATGCTTCCATTTTTAGTGGGGAAAATTAATTTTTTTGGATTTCTTTTGGAAATAAGAAACTGAGTTATAACGGAATTAAATTTAACCAAGCAAGAAATTTTAAATTATCATTGCTTAATGTTACATTAAAAATTATAAAGGAAAGTTTCAGAATTCAAAAACCTTTGCAAACCACAAACACATAAAATTTTCAACTGGGACTTTCTTTTTCAAATTGTTAAATTAAAAATTTATAAAAAAAAATTTAATAAATGTTTAAAACTTTTAATGCGCATTAAATCCTGTTTTTAGCTCAAAAATATTCGTAGAAATATTTTGAATATCTTTTGAAATAAACCAATAGGGTTTGGATGGTAAGGTCATATTTACAATATTTTTTAATTAATAAATTAAAACTTAACGTCGTTAATAAAGACATTCAACTTTTGTTATTTAAATGGAACACGATATACATATATTATAACATTTTTGCCAACCGACTAAAAAATTATCGCGTTAATAAGGACCTTCCTTAAAAAAAAAAACAGAATATGGTCATTTTTAAATTAAATGGTACGTTTTCGGCATTTAAAATTTAAATTACATTGTCAATGGTTTTGTGGAATTACAATTTTAAATATAAACAGTTTTCTATTTAACAATGAACCAAATTACTAATTAATCAAAACTCGTTATTTTATTTTCTATTTAAAGGTATGGTAAATATTTTTTACATTTTTTTAAAGAAATGTTAATAAAATAAACACACAGCTCAATCTCAATAGAAAACTAACTCATTAGGTATTAAATACGATTATGAAAGAAAAAAAACCGAATTATAACAAAGGAACATTGCATTTCCATAAAGCAGTATAATAACAATTTTCAAAGGGAACGAACAAGATAAAAACAATATTGCAGAGAGCGAATAAAGAGTGGAGCGAGCACTATACAAAATAAGAACGTTTTGATGTAAATATACCATCCATGCAGTGTGTATACTTGTGTAACAAAGAACTTAATAGATCCCATTCACTATTGCGTAATGCGGTGCGTGCTACGATTACATTCGATCCTGCAGGACAAAGAGGTCCTGGCCGGCGCTCGCAGCCGGATAAAAATAAACTGATTGCGAACGACCCCCGGAGCAAATCCATTCAGACCCCACTAACAATTTTCCAGTAAAACAAAAGGCATGCAGAAATTGTGATATAAAAAAAGAGCTTATAATCTAATAAAACATTAATTATGGCACAAAGGAAGTTTTTCTGGTGAAGAAAAGTCCTGATTTTTCATTGATTAAGCAATAGTAGTAGAGGGCACTAGTTGCTGAATCAAAGAGGTGATACAACTTTACCATTTTCTTTTTTTCGTCAGCCAGAGAAAATCGTGCCCTGCGATGTGAAAAAAGAATGCAGCATAAGTGCTGCATTCTTTAGGAAAGTGAAAGAAAGATTCTTAGGAAAGTGCGAGCGAGATGAAATATGTCGAAGCAGGAGCTGCATAGTTTTTCCGCTAAGACGTACGCCGATGCACTCAACTATGCCATTATGCAACGTTCCGAAGGAGACGGAAGCTCGGCGTGCGAGCTTGAATGAAGCGAGTGCCGACTGCCACCCTGCTCCAATCGCCGTGCGTCTAGGATACAAACCTACCTTTGTCATCAATGGGTTGCGGACGAGTCCATTATGTGTCGAAGGTGAGTCCAGTAAAAACGCATTCATAGTTTATGAGCTTAAGCAACGGGTTTCTTCTGATTTCTTCGCATCCGCTTCAAATAATATACTAGTTTTGTCCCGAGGTGCGAAAACTATTTGGGAAGTTATCGAAATAATGTGTGTTTTGCGTGGGTAGTAAGGAGCATGCTCCCCTCGACAAACCGACAATGGATTCGTCGCGTCACGTTGCGCAGCTGACTTTACGTACGTTCCCGTCTCGTTGTTCAGTGAGTGAGTAGTTCAGTTGTAGTACGTTGCGTTGCGGTCGCTGGAAATGAAAAACGCATAGAACAGTGGTATCGAAGCGTGGAAATGCAACGCGTACGGTGCATCCGCCTAGTCTTCTGCTAGTGTGAACTCCCCCGATCCTCTTGTCGGTCGCCTTTCCGCGAAGAAAACCCTCCTCGACCCGGAAGTAAACACACAGTATCGACGTGCAGCAGCCGCAGTAGCAGCCCTCTGCCACTGAAAGAACTCAAAACGAACGGAGCCGAATCAAATGAATATGCTGAAATTCCTCACAAACAAATTGAGAACGCAGTCGATAAACGAAAACAATTACAAGGTGCGTTCCTCTCTACACCCTGCGCCGCCGAATAGCTGTGCACGGAGCACAAAGAAAGACATCATCATAATAATAATAGTAGTAGTAGTAATAGTAGTACATTCACACACACACACACACGCAATCCGAACACACACACACACACACACACTAATACGCATGCATGCTAGCCTGTGCACACACAGAGCACCCAGAGTGCACCTACATATATCCCTATATCGAAGGTCAAATAACTACGAAAATGGCCGACTGCACTCTCCTCTATTCCTCAAACAAAGGATTCACACTTTCCATAAAGTAGTCCCCATTGACAAAGGCAGGACACGTTCATCGATTTGCTGTTCTGCTACTCTAGCACTACCGGACTCACTCTGTGCGGAAAGAATTCATTGTCCTTTGCACTCCTTTTTAATGGGACGTCCAGGTCCTTTGGCGACGAATCACCCTGCCAGAAGAAAACAAGCAAGCCTTGTTCGCCCGACCGAAATGCAAAAGTGCGAAAAGCCGGTTCGCAACAAAACATGGCTGACGCATTTTCTTTCACTTCCATTTACTATTTCATTTTGTTGCATTCGGTTTATTTGCTCTGCAACAGTGACAATGGCTTTTTAAATTTCCTTTGTGTTGCGTTTGCAGGATAATGAGGACCGGGATTCAGGGACCGAATCGGACGATGAAATCGACACGAGTTCCGATCAAATGAACCCTGGTAAGTGTTCCCATTGCTCGTGTCTGCTGGTGACCAAATAAAAATAAAAAAACTACGGAAAATCAAAGAGTAAAAAATAATAAAAATAAAAAAAAAAATCAAACGGTGCGCAACTAGTTTAAGCAAGTCGCTTGCAGTATATCCATAATGGTGCATTCGTTAAGTTGTACTTTCTATTCAAAATTTTCATAATGGAACACAGAGCGCGGTTCTTCTTGCGACTCGTGCTACCTGCGTATAATGCACTTGTTCACCAATGGTGTATGGTGCATTCACTAGCTAGCTGCTAGTGGGTACCGTACAATTCGCATAGCCATAGCCTAGAAGTACTACTGTAATGCTCCGCTTTGAAGTCGTTTACTGGTAATTGAGGATTGAAGGTTTTACCAGACTAGATGTCGGGTGCATGCATGCGAAATATCACTTGCAAAATACTGCTGCCGTTCGCTGCTCACTGCTTGTTGCCTGCCTGCACAATCCACTAGATCTCTCTCTCTCTCTCTCGCTTTGTAATATGCGCTTTCGGACAAAAAATGCCGGAGAAGTCGAGACGTTTAGTAAATTGCTTTTCAATTAGCGTTTCTACACTCTTTCGTTTGCTCCCAGCCTTTTTCTATCTGCTTCTTGGCTTCCCTCGTTAATTGTTTTCTTAACGAATGTAGATACGGCTTCTTACATTTTAGATGCAATTTCCTGTTGCGTTTTTTTTTTAATTTCGAATGACTTCCTTGATTTAAAAAAAATCATATTTTCGTTTTGTTATATCTAAACATAAACCCTTTTGATGCTAACTATTCTTTTTTTTTTTTTCGTTTCAATATGCAATTGTTATTAAGCGTTAATATCATTGGAGCATTTGATTAGACACTTAAATTACTCTGATAATAGTCGTTTTTAATCTTTGGGATTAAATATGCGTTTGTAGTAAACACTTAACTGGATGATAATGAAAAATGGTAGTTTTTGCTTGTGTAGTTAAATTTTGTTTATTTTTTATTGGTTATTAAAAAGTAAATGATCTTTTTATCACTAATATGTGACGTGTAATTTTCAATAATAAAATAAAAATTTCGAACTGAAAATATTAATTTTTGTCTAATATAAGAAGCTCATAAAGTTTTTTTTTAATCATGTAAAAATATTTTTTCCAATACCGTGCTAAAAACAGTGGTGTAAGTTTATTGGTTTTTTTAAATATTGTTTGGAATTCAAAATGTATTTAAATATTTAACGACCGACAGTTAACGTATTCATTCTTTCTTCTCAAATTTTAATTTTTTTTGTTTGTTTTTAGTTTATTAGAAAAGTGTTAAATTTTTTAAGGTTCAATTGTTTTTCCAAGGATCTAATTGCTTTACTGCAAAGAAATAAAGCAAAATTATGACTGTTATCATTAGAAAGTCATACGATTTATTCCTAACATAAGATTTTATATGAATTATAATTAAACAAATGAATAATTGACGATTACGTTTGTAAAAGAAGAATATGTTTTTTGTTTTTTAATCGATAAAAGATACAATTTAATGTGCAACTTTGGTATTGAATAATTAATATGTCCTCCTTTTATAGAATATTTGAATTATTATTATTTCTTTATAATATAGTACAGGGTGTCCCAGCGAAAAGTATCCACATTTAACCATTTAACCGCATTTAAACCGATTCAATGGTTTTGTTGTAATTAATTAATGAAATTGATAAAAATTGCCTGTTTCCACTTAAGGTTTTAATGTTTCCATGGTTACGAAGTTATTATTGTGATCTGAAAACAAGGGGAAAGAGGCAATTTGTATCAATTTCATTAATTAATTACAACAAAACTATTGAATCGATTTAAATTCGGTTTTCACTATA
>JASKGO010007206.1:0-14454 GCA_030556065.1 Holobus sp. GC000080 | reverse complement strand
GGGTAGTGGTGTTTGGGTAGGCATCCCCATCACCATGGCCGAAGGACCTTCGGGTCGATAGCCTCCCTGTGCTCAAAGCACAGAAAAAGTACATTATATATATATATATATATATATGATACTTTTTAAATGGCTCAGTCAATATTAAATTACCATTACAAAGGTAATTTGCAGAGGACTTGCATATTAATACTGAATGGGTTTTGACCATTGATCATTTACCACTTTAGTACAAACCCTAGTTCAGGACCAGCCATGAATCATTTACAAGATCCAAATAGATTGGCACACCTAATTAACATCCAAATTTTAAACAACCTCTAAGTTTTGTTTTTCGCTTTATTGTATAACCAACTGCAAAAAAACCCAACTAAATAACCTAAATTTTCACTTAGGTTATTCGATGAATTATAATCTTCCTCTATTCTTGGTGATGCATTACACGTATTATAAGACATGCTAGACTATGAAATTTAAAACCGCAGTAAAGTAAGTCTAGGTGAGGATATAGCGTATAAAGATACGCTAAGTTGCGAATTTAATAATGAACTTAATTCGCAAATAATTTAGTGAGTAGTACGGCGAATTTTATCTTTATTAAGTCATCGCCGAGTGCGACTAATAAAATTGCTCTCGTGATGATACGTGGCGAAGTGAATTCGTCGTCTCTTTATGAATAATTACCGAATTAATGCGAACCGAATTGGGACCAGCTGTCGTATTCGTCTCGAAAATATTCTCACGTATATGCAATATCATTCGCTCGCAGCTCTTTTATGCACAGGATAGTAATTTCTGTTGTCCTTTCAAGACGTCGATCAATCGTGTCGTTAAGCTCGAGGCGAGCCAAGCAGGTGGACACCGCTTGTATGCAGCACGTACACAGTGAAAGAGTTCATTTCGGGCGCTGCTGATGAAACTGCAATGATTATCTCCGGCAAACAAAAACGAAAAGTGCATTATGTATGTTCGAAAGGTACCACCATTAAAATCGCCTCCGAATTTGCATATACCCATTCAATTTGTGCTTTCAAAGTGCAGGTGTCCCATTCAAGCACCAGTTTCTTTAAATTATACGCTTTAGATTAGTATTTAGCTCTGTTCCAATGTAATTAAATTAAACATATTACTCTTAATTAAGTTTAGATGTTTGCATAACAGAATAGAGGTATATTACAAATCAATGCTAACAGAAATATAACTTTTTTTAAATCTATGATTTTTATAAGTTACTGTTATGAGTCTTATTATTTATTAAGGGATGCTTCTGGAAATTACTGTTGCATTATGTTTGTATCAAAAGTAAACAAGCAAAAAAGTCTGGTGACGATATTAACAACTTCCGTGTGTCTACTGAAATAGATATTTTTTGTGGGGGAAACGTAGGGGAAATTCAATCTTTATCTTGTAGGTTGTGGGTGTAAGATGTACATCCACACGAAAATTATTTCGATTACTCCGACAGTAATGTTACGTAAACTCAATAATAAATTTCGCATTCCGACGAAACAATTCGCAGGTATAGTTTCAATTTTCGAAATTGCAGCACCATATACACAAGGAGTAGAGTTACCTTTGGGGAACCTTTTAAGTTTCCATTAGTCGACGACTTAGGTGTTTCCATAATTACAAACGCTTCACCTTTATTTCATTTAATTTGTGAGCGCACAGGAAATGCAACACATTTCGTCCCCGTTTCGAATGTACCTACCTTCAAACAATGCTGAATACATTTTTAAGCTCAATATATTCACTTACAAAAAAAGTTTAGTGGGTTTATATGATAACACACAATGAAATTTCCGCAATGTCTACATCTACAAGTACATGCGAAACGAGATTACACGTGACGGCATTTTAATTTAGATACGACGCCCAAACAATAATTAACGTGTGCAATATTTGTTTTCCTTTCGCCCTTCGTTCGCATTCAGATAATGGCCTTCAACGACGTCGTCGCCTGTACCGTCGCTTCATCCCCTTTGTCATTTTCACTGCCGTTGTTGTTTTCCGCGCACCACTTGCACGGACTCCGATTCAAAGGGTGCTGCCACGGATTTGAACTCTTCCCTTTCATCCAGGATTACAATGGCAACCCTTTCAATGCGCAATCCATCCAAGATATGGATGGCCGGCGAGACACATCGCTGCACGTCAAATGACTAAATGTTGCATTATCAACCCCTAGCAGGATTACAACAGTCTAGACGGCTTAGCTTACTTGCTTATTACAACAGATTAGGCAAATCAATTATTTTGTTTGTCATAATAATTGCGTTGGACCCTTTGTCGTCCGCCACTGGACTTTGCAGAAAAAAATTTCAAAGAAAAATCATGGAAATTTGTTTGCGTCAAATATATGTTGGAGGCCGGAGGCATAAAATAAAAACGAACTTTTTGACGAAGGACGAAACTAACTAACGTTGTCCTGGCCAACAGGAAAAAACTTGGGACAATAACAAAATTGCTTCGTGCACGCTAGTGAGTAAATATAGTTTAGTGGAGAAAACGTGAGTCGCAGTGAATAAATAATGCAGCGATGGTCACGTCGATTACCCACCAACACAAACACAAAGATGCATAAAATAGTGGCACACAATGGTCTCTCATTCGCGTCCTTTTTCTTCTTCTTCTACTTCTTCTCCTTCAGTGTGTCGTTGCGTTGAATGTCGGATAGCGTTTCTTCTCACGCGATGGATTCTTCTTCCCATTGTTCCATTGATCTCGCTCGCATTGACATTTAGACGCGCGCCCTAAGGCCACCCCCTCGATTATAATTCATTATAAACCAGCCTAAATTATTACGCACACAAATAACATGCTATCGAATTCCTATGGGTTATTATTACCGACGCACGAACATGTCAGTATCCATTACTGCCCATTCTCCGATACGGTATACAAATTTCATTATTCGGTTTGCGTTATTGCATCAGTCACCCTCACTCGCCCTGTTCAATTATAAGTGAAAAACTTCAATTCAATACACTTGTGTTACGCATTGAACTTGTTTATTTGGAGTTAATTTTTTCATGGGGAATCTAATAAATTAAATTGCTTCGTGTCATATGTTGCGGCCACTTATAACGTAGGTTTACAAAAAAAGTTTTTTTGGGTTTCTGTTTTAATATGGTTTTAATACATGCATTGTGACATTATGTGGTAAAATACTTCAAAATATCCATTCTGGGTTTCCATAGTTTGCTTTTGCTTATTTTACATCGATAATTAAAATCAACTAAAATACCTAGATGTTTATTAATGATAAAAATAAAAGCTCCAAAAATTAAGATTGAAAATTATAGAAATCAACGAAGTGACTTATGAAAAAAAAATTGATATAATTGTGGCATCTTCTTGAACAGATCCTATAAAAACTGACACGTTGCACAAACAATATTTTCGGGAATTTCAATATCTACATTTATATATTTACATTTTATAATAAATTAAGTGTGAAAAATAAAAATAAACAAAAGGGTGATTTTAGAGAATAATTAATTGTTATGTAGCATTTGTTGCACATAGACAATAAGAGTGAACAAGACACATAAAAAGTTATTTCTATAAAATAGAAAAGATGTAGATAAAATTTTATTTTGGATTTTGATAAAGGACAATAATCCAAACAAATTATGATTAAAAATTAAAGAGTATAATGAGAATATGACAGGTGACTACATTAGGGGTAGGACAACACGAGACAGTCCATACAAAAATACGAAAATCGTATAAATTATTCATTTTCGATCTATTTTTTTTATTTTATAATTTGTATGGTATTATTAACTAATATTTCGGAATAAAGAAACTTTGAAGTTGAGCAAAAATATTTCGAAGGTAATGAATAATTATATTCTAAAAAAAATTTCTTAGCAATTCAAAAAATTGCTCTGCTTTACACAAAAGCAAACTTTGATCCAAAAAACGTTTTCCCTTATTAAAGATGTAGAATAGACTAAAATTTCAAAACTCAGACCACAAAATTGTGTTGACCGATATAATAAATCAAATTTTTATGATTTTTAGTATAGTAAAAAATGTAAATACTTTCAAAAGAATAAAAAAAAAACATTACTTTTAGCTTGCAAAGAGAAAAGTAAAACATAAACGTTAATTAAGAGCAAAAGTGAATGCAATAATAATCCGAAAAGATTGTGCCAAAAAGTAATTAGTATGACTTTCGCAATTAATAAAATTAATTAAAGGCGCATTGCAAGTATAGTACACCTGGCGTTGTCGCTTCCAATCTTAGTAATGGTATAGTTTCCGAAGAGAAGTAATCCGGCGCAGAATAAGAAAAGCCGCCAGTATAGGGGTGGTTGCAAAGAGAGAAGTACAGCGGGAGAAGTATTCGTCGTGTCGTGTATATCAATTGACGCTGTGTGTGCGTTCTGGTCGGGTGGGCGCTCATCAGGAATTCATCTCGCGAACACTAATTTGCCACACAAATCCAGCCACGGTGTCGAGAGGAACAGAGCACTCACTAAGTGGTTTTCTTATGCCATCTTCGCATATAGTGGAGGCAACATGTTCCGGAGGACGCGCCGGTCGCTCAAGGGGATGAAATAAAGCGCAGATGGCAGAAACATCGTAATACAATTTTACGAAATTAATATACTCCCTAAATCCCCCCAATACTTCCACGTATGTGTGTTGTAACTCTTTTGCCCTAGTCTCATATTGTCACCATACACTCAGTGTGATTCATTCTCGGTGGAGAACCGAATCACTTAGGATTTTCCTTATAAGGCTTATAAGGTTTTTAGATTAAATTTTATGCGTTTCATGTGTGTGCACTTTGTGAAAAAAAAAGTTATGGCCTGTTACAGTTGATAAAATGTCTAATCTAATGCTGTGAGGAATTTAATGTCTTTTGATATCTCTTCAGCGGTCGTTGAATATTTCCCCGTAATTATAACGAGCGCAGAGTTATTAAAGTCAGAAAGTCGTTACACAAGTCTTCCGCTGATACAACGATGCATCATCATCGTGTAAACGTAAACAGTCCTACTGAGAAAAAGTTTATTGATTAATAAAAAAATCCAGACAGAAATTGCTTAATTAAAAGAGGATTTTTACGACTCTGTTCTCTTCCTATCTTTAATTATATACATATAGTCTTCATTAAAAAAACTTTCCACTTATACTTTGATAACATTTCGTTCCCGTTTGTAAAAATTTTCATTGAAGAAGTTTGCATTTTTATTGCTTTGCGCCGTTAACCACTGGCATTAAAATAAAAAAAGAAGAGGGAAAAAGAGCAGAAACAATGTTAGGCATATATTTAATATTTTATATTTCTCTGAAATTTATTTTTAAGGTTTTGCAAGACATTTACGACCGTAAACATTTCGGTTTTCTTCGTCAAAAAATAAAACGCAATAATATAAAAATTTAAGATTTAAGGATGTAATAAAGTTTGCGTAGTGGGTACTCTTAAAAGGGTTGTTGATTCGACCATTGTTACGATCCAAACAGGAAAACAGTTAAATTATCGATTTTTCACTTAAAACTCGCATAAAACAACGCTCTCTACCTCCGTCAGCCGCGTGTGGGCTTTTTTAAAGGGCTTTCAGCGGAACGCTGTTTCCCATCGCCCTAATAAAAAGGCCGCCAGTTTAAAGTTTACATCTCCATAAGCCCCGAATCAACAAAATGCAATTAAGTTTGAATAAAAGCGCCTCGCAGGAAATTCCGATCGAAGGTACATATTTGTTTCAACGACTCCTATATCTACTTATACACGGCACATACTATATTTGATGCAAACGTTCACTTAGTTACTACACGTTTGATCCATATGTTAACATTATGTAATGCAACTTGAAATTGGTTTTACGATTAAATTGCTACTGCGAAATCGCACCGTGTGTGTCTTTTACTAACAAAATGTGAACTTACACACACTAAAGGATCTCGACTTAGCAATGGAGCGAACTTTACATCGAAAGTAATCCAATTAAAACCGAAATTGCTTTGTCTTTTTTTTTGCTTCACCAAAAGTTCCCATCCACTTTGTACATAATATTAGCAATGATACCGGCATCAAAAACCAATTATCCTCCGATGTACGTAAACAAGAAAAGCAGATGAAATTAATTCCAAGGAATCGAGACTGTACTTTTAGGTGCTCGATTGCATCGGCGGAAACCCCGAAAGGCAAACAAATTAAATCTCGTTGCCGGGAATATTCCCAATCGGATCTTTTAAAGGGAAAATTTAATAACAGATAATAGGATAATGGATTATTACGACAATGTAGAGTGCATTTGCAACATCCTAGTTGGGACATGTTGCATACAATATGCGTTTATGTACCATAGTTCAAATCTTATAGGCAAAGACGTGTGGAAGCTGGAACAAGGCACGACTGAAACGACGACGTAGTAGCTGCTTCTTATTATTGAATAGTAAAGTGAAACAAGGGACTTAAAACCGATCTTCAAGCATAATAATATATGTGTGCTACTGGAAGAACTTACACATACACACACAAACACACACATGGGACACGAAAAGGTAATATAGTACGAGATCCAAGCCATAATAATATTAATATTATGTCATCGTGCACTATTCGAGACACGTGTCTTTCTGCTTCATCTCCCCATGGTTTATATTCTCCCGTAATAAGCATCACTATTAGCATTTTAGTGTAATTAAATTTCGACTAAGCCACTGTTTTTATTTTATCATCTTGTTTTATGACTTCAGTTGATATAGTTCCTTTTTTTATATATATAATATAAGCAGAATATAGTTTTTCATTTGTGACAAATTTAGTATTAAATACATTATTTACTAATTGATTCGGTTTGACTAAAAATTATTTTTGGAAGTTTAATATTTTCATAAATGGATATTAAAATGTAATTGAAAATTGATGAATTTTCCACAAAGAATTATGACGCATCCATTTTATTGAATATGAAACAGTTGGTGGTTAATTGTTTTAAATAATAATAATAATATAGAGGGGGGGAAGGAGCAAAATTGGTTTTGCATATTTTTATCGTCATTTATTTCTTTTTTGTTTAAAAAAAAGATTTTTAACATTTTCTAAAAATGTTTATTAATTACCCCCCACCCCCTTTTTTAGATAGCTTTAAAATAAAAACATTTATTAGACTCTCTTTCAACAAGAATCAAATAACGAATAGTTAGTTTGATGAAACTGTAAACAAAACAATTTAAAATGCTGTTTTTTAAGTTCTTAACTTCTCTTAAAAGTAGAACTTTACAGGGTGGTCATTTTCTCGATTAAGAGAATGGACAAAAATGTGCAGAATTTAGCGCCCAACTTTTAGTCGTTTACAAAAATCAGATATATCTCCTAGTTCCCGAATAATCCTGAAAAAACGAATTTCTGTTTTATTTTTGAGATAATTTGGGAACCAAATGTCATATATGGTTTTTGTAAAAGGGTTAAAGTTGAGCGTTAAATTTTGCGCCCATTTTTACCTACTTAAAAAAATCCCTGTCTTTAGGATTGCAGAAGTTACACGGCCATATATTTGTTGGGAAAATGGCCACACTGCATACTAATAACTAAAGTCTTTATTAAAAAAAAACAACAAAAGCTTTACTGTTGAGAAAGAAACATTTTTATAGGCCTCAGCTTTTAAAAATACAATAAAAAATAGAAATAAAAAAATATTTTAATATGAAAATATAAACATTACTTGTTAAAAAATAAAAGAAGAGGACAAATGTTTTGATTATTTGCATTATAGGCCCCAATTAAATTTATAAAGCGTCTAAAGAATAATTTTAATATGGGTTTAATTATTAATTAAAATAATTAATTAAATCAAAATGAACAACAATAAATAGAAGAGTAATAATTTTCGTCTATAACGAAAAAACAAATGGTGTCAGAAAAAAAAATCTGGTCGTTTAAATTTTTAGGAAATTTCACCTCGAAAATGTGACAATCTCTTTGATACTCTCTGCACAAGGCATTTTCCAATAACTTCAATTGAAGTTTAATTACTTAATTGAAGTTTAATTACTTAATTGACTTAATATAGATAAGATTAACATTTGAGCTCACCTTGACTGCAATATGTAAAAACCTGAAAAAGGAAATAGGACCATTAGTAATATTCAAACAGAGTGTGGAAATATGTACAGGGTGTCCCAGCGAAAAGTATCCACCCGGAATAACATGAAAACTACTCATTTTAAGAAAAATCCCTGAGACACGTCAATTTTTGTTGTTAGAGGGACATCTATTGGACTATTTCGTTATGGCGTAACAGTCACCCCCTGCCCCCACGGCCCCCGACTTAAAAATCTTAAATGGCATGGGGGGTCGAGTGACCCCTCATTTTAAAGAGAATATTTTTTTCAACATTTTAGTGAAAACCGCATTTAAATCGATTCAATAGTTTTGTGGTAATTAATTAATGAAATTGATACAAATTGCCAATTTCCACTTAAGGTTTTAATGTTTCCATTGTTACAAAGTTATTATTGTGATCTGAAAACAAGGGATAATAGGCAATTTGCATCAATTTCATTAATTAATTACCACAAAACTATTGAATCGATTTAAATGCGTTTTTCACTAAAATATTGAAAAAATATTCTCTTACTCGACCCCCCATGCCATTTAAGATCTTTAAGTGAGGGGCCGTGAGGGCCAGGAGGTAACTGTTACACCATAACAAAATATTCCAATAGATGTCCCCCTAACAACAAAAATTGACGTGTCTCAGGGATTTTTCTTAAAATAAGTAGTTTTCATGTTATTCCGGGTGGATACTTTTCGCTGGGACAACCTGTATAAAAGCTTGCATTGCAGTAATATGTATAAAAGCGAAATAAAGTGATAGTGCTGAAAATGAAATTATGCGAATTTGTTCATTCGTTATTCGAGACTCGTGACTCGTATAATTTGAGTAATCGGCCGGATTCTGTACACACATTTGACGAAAGTGCTATGACGAACTAGGTACATTTCGAAAGGCGTACACTCACATAGCAGAAGAGCAAATTTAAACAGGAGAATTTAAAGGCGCTCCACAAACACGCGCACACACAGCAATGTATAAAGGGAATGAAAGAGCTTTCTCCCCAAAGGGAACTCCAAATGATGTGATGAGGTAACTCAATAAAGATTGTACTCCATATACACATAAATACCATACGATACAGATATTAGAACCCTTCAAGAAAGGGGAGATGAAGAATACAATCTTATTCAAATTATCTTCTTCTTATTGCTAAGCGGAATTCTCCTTTCTGAACTTAACTAAACACATTATACATTACTTCTTGAGCAATTAGTTGGAATAGACATTGTAATTTTGTGCAAGAAAAATATTGTTGCAAAATATTTTGATGTACCCTCTGCTCAAAGATGACCAAAGGATATTTTGGTACTGATAAAGAAGATAACGGTCTTTGGAGTGTATACGCTTGTTCTTGCAGCACAATTGTTCAGACAGATGGATGGTTCAAGATACGGCCTGTTTCTCTGTATACAAGATTGTGTAAACACGTCCCAAAGGACTTCTAAGGAGTCCGTTTTGTCCGGTCTAGGATTAAGGAACATAAACACGCCGCCGCCCCCTCTGCAACGAAGACCCTCTATTTGTCCGCGCCTAATTATATTATTGTTCGCATTGGGAATCGGCGTATTCACGAATTCGCATGCATGCTGAATATACTGACTGCTATATGTTGATGAAATACGCGAATTGCAATTTGGGAACGAGAGGAAAGTCGTAAAAATAAAACTAAAAGAAAAATGGCCGATGTTTTAAAGTTTATGGTTCGGAATTTGTTGCGAATCATGTTGAGCGACTTTATTTGTCTCAAGAAGTTTATAACGGGATTCGCAAAAATTAGTCGCCATAATTCAAAATGGATTAAAAGGGATTAAAAAAATTATGTTCGAAAAATCCTTGCGCTTATAAGCAGTAACTTAAGCTTATCAAACTGTTTATTTTGCACTGTTTAATAAATTTAACAAAATCCTTTAAATATAATAATTTATTGTTTTTTTTTTTCATTTAAAATTTTGAAACCATTATTTTAAAATTGATTTTCATTGCTAAAACATCAAAAAAATAATTTAGTACAATAAGTACAAATTAAATCTTCTAAATAAGAAAATAAAAAATAAAGTTACAAAAAGCTAACATATTACTTAATAAAAAAGTAAATTTTTGAGTGCCAAACAAATTTAGTAATGTACCTTAAATATAATGAATTACATTTTCCTCTTTTTTATTGTTTTTTTTTTTTTGCTTAAAATACTAAAAGCTTTTTGCGAAATATGCGGCTTTTATTATTTATTGTAAAGAGTATAATTATTTTGAAACCAAAAAATAACTTGGTAAATATTTCAACGAGAGCATAACAGGTGCAGAGTTCTGCGTTACATTAGGCTGCAACAGGAATCTAAAATT
The DNA here is from genome assembly GCA_030556065.1 of Holobus sp. GC000080. Taxonomy (NCBI): domain Eukaryota; kingdom Metazoa; phylum Arthropoda; class Insecta; order Coleoptera; family Staphylinidae; genus Holobus; species Holobus sp. GC000080. The sequence goes on along the minus strand of JASKGO010007206.1, from coordinate 4,033 downwards.
AAAATAAATTATGTTTCATTTACGAGGCAAGTAATCTCGGTAGGAATTTTAACTAATATGACATAGCGGGCATATTTCGTTGTTATTGCTGGTACTATTATTGGTACTGTAAGTGGATTTGGTTATTTGTGGCAAGAAGCAAGGAGACACACAGCATATAATACTTATATAGGAAAAGGATAACGCAAAAGATAAGTACAGAAATATATTTACGAGTCAGCATTCATTTATTTCCCCTCCAGATTACTTATCGTTACTCCTACTAGTAGCATAAATAAGGCGACTTTTATGCATCCGTATACACTGCTCGTTTTCGTTTTATGCATTATTGTTTATAACATTGTCGGGATTGAATTTCAATCACCGCATTGTAATATTGTGGAGATAGTGAGTGACTTTTACACGATTTACAGTATTATGTAAACACCAATAAAATCGGTTTATGTGCATCAGACGCGGCAGCCGCCATTAGATGCAGATAATAAATTTTTACGGCAACGTCAGTAGTAGGAAAAAGGCATTAATTAATTGATTCGTAAATTGATTATGCAAATGAGACGTGGATTTGTGGTTTTCAGGACTTACTGCCTTTTATTATTACTGTTTTATGGGATTATTTTATCGGCTTTTCCTCCGTAGTGTACGAAACTTTCGTTGTTTTTTTTTTCTTGTTTTTCTCTCTCGTCTTTGCTTTTTGTGTAACTGTATACTTCTTTAAGGGTAATCTGAAGAGCTGATTTTATTACACGTTGAATTCTGGGGTAGCGCATGACAAAAAAAAAACTGAGAGACGAGTAAATAATAAAACTCCTAAGGATAACGCGGTTAACGCGCACCGCCCCGAAGCATTACGCCGAAAAGGATTAACAAAGTGTAAGATTTTTATTTGGCCCTTTTGTGGCCGTGTCTTGCTGGTGCCAGCAATTCAATCTCTAATCAAATTTAATAGCGAATTTAAACTCAATTCCTATCCCGTCGTATTGTTGGAAACTCTGCTAATTTCAACCCCTAACAAGCCCGGCTTTCTTATTTTATTGCCTAACCACATAATATTTTTTGCCGCTGTCTTTATTTATGTATATTTAACCTTTTTTTGTAAAACAAAAAATAAACATATATTATACCTACATATATCAGCATATTTAATGGAATTTCAACCCTTATCAGGATCACCTAAAATATTTCTTTGTACAGCGATAAATGCTTAACAGACAAGCAACAGCAAAAACTTCTTCCAAAACTACAAAAATTAATCTTTTATATGAAAAAGCGCGTCGTTGTGGTCGTCGTGAAATCCCACAAATAAATAATAAATCTGAATTACAAGGCGACGTGCATATAAAATCCCAAAAGCCATTAACAAGACACATTAACAAGGCAATAATTAATAACAATTGATCTGAACCGTATCGGCCGGGGTCATCGCGAAAACTATTAAACAACCTTAAAGCATCGATAATGCAAGAGCATGAAGCTGCAAGATGTATGATGCTTTTCGAATGTCACTCAATCATGTGCCGTCGCCGTTGTTGTCGGTCGTTTGGAGCACTGAAACGCAGCATCCACTGGTGCATTAGTTGGCGCACATTTATAGTGTGTGGGCGCACCTTGATGCCATCTTCCCGAGAATGCAAATTATTGTAAAACATTATCTGTATCTAGACAATTCTCATGGGCTGGGCCCGGCTCTCCGCATTTAATGGAAGAACAGAGGGGCAGGTGTCGGGTGACAATAGATGATGAATGTTAATAGTGCCTAATTATATAAGAGCGAACAGGCGTATGGTAATGAAGACCGCCGCCATCGCGCTAAGAGACCTCCAAACATTCTCATCTTCATTTCAATTCTTATTGTGTGCGGTATTATTATACATGCATATACTTTTGTCTTTGTGCGCGAAAGTGCCGCCACTTTTATTATACGCGCATTTGCATACATTTTGATTCAATTAAATTCGAGTTTTTTTTTTATGTCGGCTTTTCCGCTCTCCTCATAAAACGTGATTGATTCTTTTGGCTCTTCGCTGAATTCAACTTTAAATAAATGGAGAAACTTTTACTCAACTAAAATAAAATGGTTTATACATCCTTCTTCGTTTTTTTTTAGAGTCTTTAGATTGCATTTAAAATGATTGAACATTATAGTCGAAGTAAGTACGGATTTTATTTTGATTTGACGACGCAAGCTATTTCATTTGATTTAATTAAAAATTCTGCAGTTTATGCAGCGAAAAGGTTACTTTTGGATTTAAACTTTCTATACCATCGATCATTTGGGATATCAGAAGCTGAGTTGTTTCAAATTATTTTAGTTTGTTTTCAAATTATAAATGCCAGCACTTCTGGTTATACCGGAAAAGTAGTTCCACAATTGACTTTGGTAAATAGCATTTTAAATTTTTGTTTCGTTTTTATATAGGAAAAGACACAAATTTTGCTATCACCATTACCATTTCCTTATTTTTGACCCGATTGTTACCAATTGGGTATACTTACATAAGACTATAGTTCAAATTTGACTGGATAGATATAATTTTAACATTACTTCCGGTTTCACCGGAAATGGCCCTAACTTTTGAACTTTAAATTGCAACCCCGCTATTTTTTTCACTTTTTTACATTCTAGGGACCATCCTGAATTAAAAAACGAAATTAAATAAGGAAATTGTAAGGGCGCTAGTAAAATTTGTGTCACCTGGTCTAGTTTCTCGAGAATTTATTTTTATTGTTACATTTGAAGAACGTGAAGGATTTTTATTACAGAAACTTTTCTTTTGAATATTCAGGGAATTTGTTTCGAGCAAAAAGTAAAAGATAAGAAATCAATTTTTTCTCTAATCTCTAATCTTCAGTTTTATTAAAATTCCATATCCTACTATCCTCCACTTTTGGTTACTTCCGGTTACAGGAGATATATAATAGCATTGCCATAAATAAGCCCAACGTAAAAACCAAAATTTAAAAAAAATAATAAAAGTAGAAAATAATGTAATGCATTTAATCGAAACAAACGAGATAGAAAAACGAATGTTTAAAACGTGAGTTGCGTTCAGAACCTAAGTTAACATTTTACTTGTTCGGACCTTCATGAAAGCCAGCGGTGCCCTGGAGGTGCGTGCTGCGGATGGTAGGTATTTTCGTGTGGAGGCCATCGAGTGGCGCACCTGACTGTGGCGGCCCCGGCGTGAGAACCCCGGGTGTGCGGGAGGTGACCTCTGCCCCAGGCCATGTCAGTCGGCCTTGCACAGCATAGCATGTGCGTGTGCCTCTAAAGAAGAACTGCTCGGAAGAAACGCAGGCAGGCAGGCAGACACCCAGCACCGGCCAGCGAGCACTCTTTCGCTCATTGCACCGGCCATCCTCCAATCCTCCATGTCTCTATAGCTATACTGGATTATATAGTATTCACAAAGCATGCGAAGGAGTGTGTTGTTCGATCTCCTCCGACGCTTCAGGGTAGAGATCCGACAATTTCCAAGACCGTAACTGAACGCACTCTCTGCGTTTTCAGCTCGCACACACGGTACTTACTACACACTACAGTACACGCAATGCGGGGAGAAAAAATCGTGTGCAGGCGACACAAACTCAATTCAACTTAGTCCGTATGCTATTAGCTGCATGCATTTGTGTGTTTGTATGCGCTGGTTACAACATTGCATATATTATTGGTATACTAGTAAAACACATACATTCGCATAATATAACGCGCGAGATATTCCGAAACAAGCGATGTACACTGTAGGCTACAACAGCATCAAAAACATGTTTCATGTAGATCTATCCTACGCTCGTTCGATGTGTTTAATATGTGTAATCCATTCGATGGCTATGAATAAAATATTCATAAATAAATAAACCGTACGAATGGATCGAACATAAAATTTTGACGTTTCCGCCATTGTCACAGGTAAAAACTATTTGCATAGATTATAATATTATTATTATAACACTCTCAGTCTGCCGCCACCGCCGATGTGTGATACATTAAACACCCAGCTTTATTGATTGGGGGGGTCTATTTTACGACTGC
>JASKGO010007205.1:0-22671 GCA_030556065.1 Holobus sp. GC000080 | reverse complement strand
TAATAAATTCATAATTAAATTAATTAATTATTTAAAATAACAAAATAACCCTAAATGAGATTAGGTTTTATGCTCTTTTTAATAAAACAATAACAGATTTCAAGTAAAATCATCGTTTGATTTCAAATTAAAATTTTTCATATTAAAATAAAAGCAACCTAAACAAAATAAAAACTTTTTTTGAACATTCCGTATATAAAATAAAATATTAATAACGACAAAAAAAAATGCAAAAAAATGTAATATCTTTAATAATAAAAGTTTCAAATCATCAAATTTAAAAAAATACAAATAAAAATACAAACTTATCAATATTTGATTGATTTTACAACAACAAAACAATCCCTTCGTTGAATTTTCAATTGAATTTGTAAAAAAAGAAAAAAGCGTCGGCGTCGGTGACGTCGCTCCGTATGTAGTACATACACATAGACGACCAGCTATAAATACAATGCAGCGATGCGGCCGGCGGTGCGTGTGGGGCGTCGCGGCGCTTCCACCAAACATCGATTGCCGAGTCGAATTCGCCGGCGCGAAAACGGACGCCCGATATCGGGAGCACAGGAGCGGCGGCAAGTGTAGGCCGCATATAGTTCAATCATGATCATGATAATAATAATAATAATAATGAGCGGGATCGGGTGTATGTGTATGTGCACTAGGTACAATAGTGGCACGTGCGCGCACCCCCTAAAAATAGATCGCCAGCCAGGTCCCCCTTTCAGTCAGCCGCTCTCCGTATCCTACTGCCTACTCTATCCTTATGCCGCCGTCAGCGGTGCATACGCACGTTGCACGTTGCACGCAGGGACATGACGACGCGTGCACTACTCCCTGCACCAATGCACCAATGAATAACAGCTGTTTAATTATAGATTACTCCTGATACTTTTTTTTTTCCCTAATGTTCTCTTCTAATTTTGTGTGTTGCTGTTGTTTTTTTTTAAATGTATTTAGAGTTGAAATGAAATTTGAAATTTGATACTTTTTTGCACTTTCAATTTCTAATTTTCAAGTTAAATTTATTATGTTTTATGCTTTGAGGCCTTTCAGCCTTTGGGGAAAATTAAATCAACAAAGTTAGAGAGGTTATTCGGTAACTTTGTTGCAAAACTTTGTTGTGAAAAATTTTATATACTGTTTTTTAGGGTGAATCAGAAAGAAGCTTTTAAATGTTAAATGTAATAAAAAGGAGTTTTCAGTTTTATTTTTTTTTTATTTTCTTTTCTGAAATGATTTCTGTAGAAATTTATTGGTATCAAATGAAAGAACATTTTAAGGACTTTAAAAATAATCTTATAAAAAGTCAATATAACATTTAATTTAAAAAAATGATAACTTTCTACTTTAAAGTTTATTTCGAACATCCTGTATATTGTAAAATAGTTTTAAATTATAGTCCTCATCATTATGTATAATTTTCTGAAGAAATAAATTAATTTTATTAATTACTTTGGACACAATTTTACTTTTTTCCACTATTGGACCATCCTGAATTCTTTTGTATAGAGCTTTTATTTGAAAATAAATTAAGGGATAATTATTTTTTAAATTTAATTTAATTTAATAATTTTTTTTTGTTTTTTTTTAAATTTTTTAATAATTGTTTTTTTAATTTTTTAATTATTTTTTAAAATTAATTAATTTTTTTAATTTAATTTAATTTTTTTAAATTAATTTAATTTTTTTAAATTAATTAAGTTTTTAATGATTTGACTTTTAAAAAAGTTAAAAATTTTAGTTTAAAAATGCATTTGGAAATTAAATTTAACAAGTTTTTATTAAAAAAAATAAAGCTAAAGAAAGATTGAAAAATTCATTTCAACCCCTTTTAGTATTTTATAACAATTATCAACTGAATTAAATAAATAAACAATTCTATAAAATTTAGTTTGGGCACAATCTTACCTTTTTCCACCATTGGATCATTCTGCAATTTTTTTAAAGAGCTTTTTTTGAAAATTAATTAAGGGATTAATATTTTTTTAATTTGTTGATTTGTTTTAAAGATTTAAGTTTTAAAAAAAGCTTTAATTTTAGATTAAAATGTAGTTGGGAATTTAATTTAAATAGATTTTGATTAAAAAAGAAAGATTGAAAAAATAATTTCAACCCCCTTTAGTATATCATAACAATTATCAACCGAATTAAACGAATAAACAGCTTTGTAAAATTTAGTTTGGGCACAATCTTACTTTTTTCCACCATTGGATCATCCTGCAAATTTTTAAAGAGCTTTTATTTGAAAATTAATTAAGGGATACATATTTTTTAAATTAGTTGATTTGTTTTAAAGATTTGAATTTTAGTTAATTTTAGTCTAAATTTTAGTTTAAAAATGCAGTTGGGAATTTAATTTAATACATTATTATTTAAAAAGAAATATTGAAAAAGTAAATTCAACACCATTTTAATCATATCAATTATCAACTGAATTTTTCAAATAAACAATTTTATAAAATTTAGCCAAAAGGTAATAAAGATAAATAAAAAAATATTGAAAAACGAAGCATTAATTTTTAAGAAGACAAAAGGGATGAAAATAAAAAATATAAATATGAAATTTTTAAATTAGAAAATCTTCAAATATTTCCAGAAATAAAATATAAATCAATAAAACTTTTACATTTGTTCAAAATAAAAGTTCTTAAATTCTAAAGACTTTAATCTTTAATCTTGTGAAAACCCCAAAAACATTTTTTTTTCATAAACCTTTTATGTTCAAATATAAGAAAGCTTAAATTTTCGTTTTATATACATAAAATGAAAAAAAAAAAGGAAAAAAAAACTAAGCAAAAAATGTATTTCCAGGTGAAAGGATTCAGAAATACGTATCTGTTAGTACCGATCGAAGGCCCGTTTTCCCTGCAAAAGAAACGCAACGGCAATCGAAACAAAATACAATTAAGCTCAAAGGTAAAAAAGGCAGCTGGAGCTCTCCTTTTCGAAAACAAATTTCTAACAATTCCATTAACCATTGCTTTTATTTTCTTAAATATTTATATTGCAAAGGTGCTCTGGGCGGAAACACAAAAATACAAGCAGAGACTAAAGCGAGATTTTCTCTTCTTCAAAAAGCGAACGAGAAACGTGGATAAATTATTCAACGACGAACTGTGGAATCAAGAATGGTATCTGGTAATAAATTCATGCATCCATCCGATCGTTAATCTTTTTCCAATGGAAATTACGAGAAAACACATCGCTAATTAATACTGATGATCTTTCCAGCAAGACACAAGAACGCGGCCCGATCTGCCTAAATTAGATCTGAACGTTCTGCCTTTGTATCAGATGGGCGTCACTGGGAAAGGCGTAAGAATCACCATCCTTGATGATGGCATCGAATACACCCACGACGATCTTAGGGATAATTATGTAAATGGTTATTTTTATTTTTTTTTACTATTTTTATTTGTTGTTTTCTGCTTGTTTTTTTCATAGCTAAAGGATTGTTTTCTTTTGAAGTTGTTGTTTGTTATTTGAGTTTACTTATATTGCCTTTTTTAATTAACCGATGAACTGATTAATAAATATTAAAAAAAAAACAATTATTTAAAATTTCTAAAAAATTGAAAAATCTAAAAATAAATTTAAATTGGAAGGATCCGGAAATTAGTTGGGACTGCAACGACGACGACGCCGATCCGATTCCCCACTACGACACGGAAAAGGAGAGCAGTCACGGCACCAGGTGTGCCGGCGAAGTAGCCATGACCGCCAACAATGGCAAATGTGGCGTTGGCGTGGCCTTCCAATCGAACATTGGCGGCGTTAAGCTTTTGGGAGGACCCGTCAACGATCGCATCGAAGGAACCGCACTGAGCCACGCGAGGAATAAAGTCGATATCTATAGCGCTTCTTGGGGACCTAGTGACGATGGCAGAACCGTCGACGGTCCCGGAAGACTTGCAAAGGAAGCTTTACTAATGGGCATTAAACACGTAAATTTCTTTTTTATCTTCTCATAATTTTTTTCTAATCTCTTTTGTTACATTTTTCTTTTTTTTTTTATATATATTTAGTGTACTTGCAGCACAAAATTTTATTTTTTTAAGAAAAAGTGATAATGGATAATTTAATTAATTGAATTTAATTACATTTAATAATTGAAAAATAAATTTAATTTAATAATATTTAATGTCTTTAATTTTTGTGGAAAAAACCTAATGACTATAGAAAATTAACAATTTGCCGGAATTTGCAGGGAAGAAATGGCAAAGGATCAATTTATGTTTGGGCTTCTGGTAATGGAGGCAGCCAAGGAGATAATTGCAATTGCGATGGATACCTGACTAGTCCCTATACAATTTCCATCGGGAGTGCTTCGCAAAGAGGCGAGTTTCCTTGGTACGGCGAACCTTGCGCCTCAACATTAGCTGTTACTTATTCTTCGGGTGCTTATCAGGACCAGATGATTGTAAGTGAGCTTTCGGTATTTTTAATATCTTATTTTTTAACTAAATCTAAGTTTGGCTTTTTTTTTTATTTCATAATAAATAAAAACATTTTTAGCTGATATTGTATAATTTTTGGAAATCTTATTTAAATTTCCGTTTTTCCGGTAAAATATGAATTTGCCATCGACTTTGATATTTTAAATGTAATGCCATAATTTGCCTTTATCATATTATTTTTTTACTTTATATTAATAGTTTATTTTTTTTTATTTAAATAAAAAGTAAATAATTTAATTTAAAAAAATAAAAGAGCTGTAAATTAAATTAATAATTTTACTTATTAAAATCTGCTAAAGAGACACTCATAGTAAGGAAAAAAATATGAAAAAACTGAAGAGATGTATTTTGATTTTTGTTGGTCCCTTAGATTATTTAAAAAGTTACCTATTTGAACCTTAATAATAAAAAAGTCAAGCATTTAAAAATTAAAATGATTTCCCTTTGTTGAAGTGAAATGTATGAAAAATTGCTCTTAAAATTAATTAATAATTAATAAATACTAAAATTGTTCGAAATTGTTTTGTTTTTGCTTTAATAAATTGAATATTCAGGTAATATGAAACATCATAATTATTTTTAATTGAATAACGTTTATTTCATAATTGAATTTAGCATGGTTTAATTTTCTATTAAAATTTGAAATAACAAAAAATCAATAAAGCTGACCGAATTCGAAATGCAATACGGTTTTAAAACTTTCATAGTTGACAAAATTTCATCGTAACAATAAATTCGGTCGATAAAAAGTTATCGCTTTTCTGAGAAAATCATTTAAACTATAATAATAAAAAATCGTTCGAATTGTTGCTGTCGATTTTATTCAGGCGCCTTCATATTTGAAACATTGTCGCTGCTTTGAATGAAAATCTTATTAAAATTCGAAATTTGGTTAAATGGGAAGTTTTTTTTTTAAGAATTTCATTGAAAATTTAATATAATTTCATATAAATTTCATAGAAAACATATTTTATTTAATCAAAATTAATAAGAAACTTATTAATAACCAATTCAAATTTAATTTTTTTTTTATAAAAGTTTAATAAATACAAAATTTTTCTAACTTTCTGATTTTTAAAAGTAAATTTAATTATTGATAACAGAAAATAAAACTAAGCAAATATTTAAATTTCAGGCTACCACCGACCTAAATAACGAATGCACTATCAAACATACGGGGACATCAGCCAGTGCACCATTAGCAGCCGGAATAATCGCTTTGGCATTACAAGTCAAGTAAACCATAACAAAATGCATTTTTTTTGTAATTTCATTTAATTCAAAAAGTAAACTTTTGCAGTCCAGACCTGACATGGAGAGACGTGCAGCATTTAATAGTGTGGACATCGGAATTTAGTCCGGTATCTGAGAATCCCGGTTGGATTAAAAACGGCGCTGGTCTTTGGACAAACACCAGATTCGGATTCGGTCTCATGAACGCTCTGGCATTTGTGGAAAACGCGCGCAATTGGACCACAGTACCTAAACGTAATTCGTGTCGAGTTCGATTGGTTCCGAAGTAAGTGCCAAACAGACATAGTATAAATTTCATTGAATGCGAAGTCAAGTAATGAAATGCAAATATTTTCCTTTTATTTTGGCAGTTATAACGTTACGTTTTCGTACGGGCATCCAGTGAGTGTCCCTATTCAGGCGAACGGGTGCGCCACTTTGAAGGACCGCGTGAAATATTTGGAGCACGTCGAGATGGAAGTCAATATTAATTACACCACGAGAGGGTCCATTCAGATTCATCTCTCATCACCATCAGGTTTTGCTTTTAAATGATTTCTAAATGCTCAAATATTGTCCAAATACGGGGATTTATTGGAATGAAATAGATAAGCGGTGACAACATTTTAATTTAATTTTTTTTTAGTTATTTATTATATTAAATAATTAATAAAAATTATTAACAGATCAATAATAAGTAAATCTTTAATTTTATTTAAAAAAAAAGCAATTTAAATTGTGAATTTTGATTTAATTAATTTAATAGAAAAATCAATTTATTAGTAATTTCATTGGATGTGGAAATTTATTTATATCAAAATATTAAAAACTAAAAGCAAAAATATTATTAACTGTTTGAATAGCAGATTGAATTGTCTTTCAAATGATACTAAAATTCTTGCTCTAAATTAATTAGTTCAAGAGTAATTAATAATTTTCAAACCATCGTCATTAGAAGATTTCCAACAAAAAGTCCTTTCAGTAATTTGTAAATAAAATCTAAATAAATAAATATATCCAAATGATTTTTTCACACAATTATTGCGTATTAGATTACCTTTTATTATTTTATAGGCATTTTTAATTTAAACCATTTTCTGATTATATAAACGGCAATTTCTTTGGGGGTGGTAGTAACTGCAGCAAACATCTACGGCATAACGTTAGCAGAGTGCGCGACCGGACTATAAGCAAAGGGCGTCGAGCATGGTAGATACCGAGTGCTGGCGAGTTTAACGTTGGCGCGTAACGTACTTATTGGCTTGCGCTTGACTTACTAGAAAAAAATAAAATTAAATTTTAATAAATTATTTAAATAGTTGCTTAAATTGTCTTTTAAATTACGCTAAAATTGTTGCTCTATGTTTATTAGTGCAATAGTAATTAATTATTTTCTCTTTCTTCCTTATTAGACATTTCGCAACAAAAAGTCCTCAGCAATTTGCTTATAAAATCTAAATTAATAACTCAACCTTTATGATTTTTTGCAGAATTATAGTTAAGTAGAAGTCCTTTAAATATTACAAATAAATTTTAAACTAAAATAATTTTCTGAAATTTTATAAGGAAATAATCGTCGAGTATGGTCGGAACCAGTGCTGACGATTCTGACCTAAGCGCGTAACGTAGTTATTGCCTTGTGCTTGACTTGCTAAAAGAAAAAAAATTAATTATAATAAATTATTTAAGTAGTTGCTTAAATTTCCTTTGAAATGACGCTAAAATTGTTGCTCTAGGTTAATTATTACAAGAATTGTTTTCCATTGGTTCCTTATTGGATGATTGGCAACAAAAAGTTCACTCAGTGATTTGCTTATAACATCTAAATTAATGACCCAATCATTATAATTGTTTCCAGAATTATAGTTAATTAGAAATGCTTTAAATATTATAAATAAATTTTAAACTCAAACAATTTTTTGTAGATATAAAATAAAATAATCGTCGAGTAAGGTCGAGACCGAGTGCTGACGATTCTAACGTTAGCACGTAACGTACTTTGTCGGCTTGACTAGTACCGTGCGAGCGCGGAATTACTTGTTTATAAAATCTAAACTAACTGATCAATCTTAATCAATTCCTCAGAAAATAATTATTCATTAGATGGTTTATTATTATCTGCAATAAATTTTAAATTGAAATAATATTTCGATTTTACACCAGGTGACATCATTGGGTAATTTACTTACATTACAATAATAAAAACAAAAGTAGAATTATTACAAATTAATTAAATAACTGCTTAATTGTCTTTTAAATGACATAAAAATTCAAAATTGTTGCTTTAGCTAAATTAATTTAATTGCCTTATAAGGTTATAAGAAAAACTAGCAAAATTGTGAAAAGCATAAATTGCAAATTAGTAAATTACTTAAAATATCGTAAGCCAAACCGATAAATTATTTAAAAATATTGATTAGCAGGGCTGGAAGTCCAGTAATAATTAATTTCAGTTCTTAATTTGATAAATATTGATTTAGGGTAAATTACAGTGCCATCACAATAATAATTTAGTTATGGTTAAAGCTAATGGTGAAAATAAATTAGTTTTCTTTTTGGCCTTCAAATTATTTCCATCTACAAAATGTCCCCGGTTTTTTATGGTATTAAAATCTAGAAAACATTCAACAATCCTAATGATACTGTTTTATCAATAAATGCACGCAAAAAGAAAATAATTAAATGTATTTAAACACTGTTAAAATAATATTATCGATAAATAAACTTAAACAACGAAAAGAAGAACTACTAAAATTTTAATATCATCTATTAAAGGAACAAAAGTGGAACTGCTAGGCACGAGGAAGCTCGACAATTCAACCGAAGGCTTCAAAGGTTGGACCTTTATGTCGGTAATGACATGGGGCGAACAAGCGCAGGGTCTGTGGCTTCTCCACGTGGCAGATAATGTATAAATAATGGCGTATAATGGCCGCAAAGCCATTAGGGCCATTTCAATCCGGGCAAAGGCAGCAAATGTAAACGCGTCGGAAAAATTTCAGGTGGGTCCTGAAGGAAATCACGGATCCTTGGGAGAAATCATGCTCACGTTGCACGGAACGGCCGAAGTCCCCGAGCACATGCTGCCAGGACCTCGCGACTACAACCACGACTACAATCGCTCGCCCACGCAGGAAAACGCAATCGACGACAACGAGAATTTCGTCGACACATCATCCGGTTACTACAAGACCATCGATTACTACTACGACTTCTGATGTAATCGAAATAGATATACTTTATTTTGAGGAGAAAAATACACAGTTTCCAAAATTGACATAGCTTCTTCGTTGATAGTTTCCAATATACAGCTTTCCGCTTCTTCTTTCGACTATAATATGCTTTACCGATGGAAAACCCTGTATATTAGATTCAATTTGCGTCATATTTTTGTTTGCTTGTTTCAGGATAGAACAATTGATAATAATTGCGTGTATGAAATTGAGAGGTCCCTTACGCCACAGTACACTGACTGCAATTAATCCTTCGTCCTTTTCCGCGTTTATTGTTGTCCCGCTCGAGTTTCCGGCGCAGGGCGTCTGAAAGGAACGCAATGTTTAAACACCGTCCGCACGAACGCAAGCGGATTCAATTATCCGTGGCGCATTAAAACTCAATTAGTATGTACCCTACCTGCCACGTTCTTCTTTTCGATGGCGACCAGACTCTCGTAGAGTTCCTTGACGGGATTCGCGTCTCCTTTCAGTCCGTGCGCCCAAATTAGCATCATGCGAAAGCCGTGCTCTTTAAAACTGGAAGGACCTGCGAAGCGCAGAACGAAATTGTTTAAATGCAATTACAAATGAAAATTGCATTTAAAATTAGCGTTTTTTTTTTTATTAATTTTTTTTTTTTTTTAAGATTTTCGTTTGATGATTGCGACAAAAATTCCTCTTGGTTAATTATAAATGAAATCTAAATTATTAATGATTTTTTCATTTGCTTATTGCTAATTAGCCTGCCTTTATTTATCTTAAATAATTTTTTGATTAAAAGCAATTTCTCATTTTGCACTAGGTAATTTTATTGAGGGTGGTAATTACAAGCGCAAACATCGACTTCGTAACGTTAGCGACACGCGCGGCCGGACTATAAGCGTAGTGCGTCTAATAAGGTTGAGACTGACTGCTGGCGAGTCTAACGTTAGCGCGTAACGTATCAAACGGCTTGATAGCTATGACTGTAATTTACCAGTAAAAACTAAATGTAAAAATGTTATAAATTAATTTTGTAGCTGGTTAAATTGTCTTTAAAATAACATTTAAATTGTTACTCTAGATTTATTAGTTCAAGAGTAATTAATTATTTTCTGATCGTCCCTATATTAGATGGTTTTAACAAAAAGTCATCTTAGTAATTTGTTTATAAAATCTAAATTAATTGATCAACATTAATGTTTTATTCACTGAATTTTTGCTAATTAAATTGCTTCATAAATTTAATTACTCAAATATCGGTTTTTATACATAAAGCAAAACTAAAAATAAAATTATTTTAAAATCATTAAATAACTGCATCTGCTTGAATTGTTTTTTCATAAAATAAAAATTCAAAATTTTTCCGCTAAGTTTAATTAGTTCAATTGGATTATAAGGTTACAAGAAAAATTAACTTTTAGTTTTTAATATAAAGTTTTTTTTTTATTAAAAAAATAATCAAATCAAAATTGATTTATTAAAGATTCATATTTAAAGTATTAATTAATTAATTAATTTCATGAATAAAATAAGACCCATCAAGCTATGAAATTCAATCGGAAATTTAATTAATTAAATTGCTAGTTGCAGTTTATTCTGAAAATTAAATATTAAGCTACTGGGGAATAGAATAAATAGTTATAAAGTTATAAGCAGTTCTTGATTTAATTATAATTATGCCACTAATTTGCTCCAGCTGAATCGACAAAAGCATTGTTTATTATTACGAGTAAGGCCTATTATAATTAGCGCAATGTAAACAACGTTAAATCAAAGCAAAATTAGATGGTATTTGCTTATAAATTCCTAAAATTTTCAAGCTAATTAAAATTTTAATACTTTGATTAATTTTTCTCCCGAATTTATTCACTAATTATCTCTTATTTTTTAAATAGCTTTAAGCTTCCTTAAAACAAAAAAGTTAAAATTAAATTTTCTTAAAATTTCAGACAAAAAAAAGAAATAAAAATTACTTAAAAAAAATCAGAAAAAAAAAATTAATAAATAATTAAAAAAAGCTTACAATAATTAATGACCTGTGTATTGATGTTCGATCGCCCGAATCTGTTCCTCGGTGAACGCCCAATGCAAAGCCAATCGTTTCCATTCACCCGGTCCCAATTGTTTGTACGCCAACTTAAACAAAATCTCCCTAAGCTGATCGTTATCCTTGAACCGTCCCTCCTCCATATTCCTAGCGGACGCCCGGCTCCGCCACTTCCTCTTGGCCGTATCGACAACCGGCTTAAAGTATCCCTCGGCACTTTTAATGATGTCCCGCTCGTCCTCCTCCTAGAGAAGAAGAAGCAAAACGTTACACACACACTCGGCATCAACAACAGATGAACAACGGAGATATCCAGCAGTGCGAAATTAGCATCGGATTCGTTGTCATCACCTGCGGATAATCGAGTCGAGCTGTCTTGATGATCATGTCGACGATCGCAGTGAAACTCCCCCTGGCTGCAATGTACAAAGGCGTCCTGCCGCAGTGCTCCCGCTGCTCGATGTTGGCACCTAAAATGAAGGCACTTTAAAAGCTTTTAAACGCGCTGCCGCTCGCAAATCGAGTTAGCCGGCATATTGTTTCGCAATTCCTAAGGCTTGTTTATACACTCTTGGCGAGTGCATGCAATTACTGCGCGCTAGCTGTTTGAAAGCTGCCAAGCTGCTGCTGGAGAGATGCAGAAAAGAAAGAAAAAGTGCATACCGCTTGCGAGGAGCAGCTTGCAGATCTCCGTGTGGCCCGATTCCGCTGCTATGTGTATCGGTGATTGCCGTCTCTGCGGAAAGGAAATGAAGAAATGCGTTTGCAAATTGTTTGATTTTTTTAAAAGTTTAAAGATCCTATAGACTTGAGAGTAGAGATAAATGTCGGCGTAGGTACCTCATTGAGACAATTCAAGTCGGCTCCGCGATTTATCAGGACTTCCACAGTATCGACTTCGTTTGCTTGACATGCCATGTGTAAGGGCGAATTACCAGTCTGCAACAGAAACCGATGTAAAGCCGATATAAATGGCTTTGTTATTGCGTTCAGTACATTTCTCCAGACGGGAAATGGCTTTCAATCTAAAATCAGTCTTTTGAATTGGTATAGTATTCGTGTAAGCCTGTGAGTGTTTGTGTTGCCACAAGTTTGTTCTCTTCCACTTAATTATTGATTGCTATTTATTTTTGCTTTCGAATGTTTGTAATTGGGAAGTTCAACAGTTTTGAGTTTACTTGCTCTGTTTAAATTTTCTTACTAGTTATGAATAAAATTAGCTCTTCAAAAAAATAGCTTTTTTTTTGGTGAGATTTTCTTTTTTTTTTTTGAAAAGTGAAAAAAATTGTAAAATTTTCAAATTAATATTCTAAAATTATTTTAATCTATTCATATTAAATGGAAATTTTGGTTAAGTTAACGATTTATTATTTTTGATTGATTTTAAAAATAATAGATATCATTTTTTAATTATTTTTAAATCATCATTTTTATGATTTAAAGAAGAAAATAATACTATTAATTAGAAGTAATTTAATTAGGTTAGTAAATTTGCGAAACGATTAATTATTGAGTAATTTGACAAAAGAATTTAGAAATAAATAAATTGTCTTTGAAAAAAATTTTGATTTTTTTAAGTTGAATTAATATTAAATTGAAATGACGAGGAGTATTTTTTTTTTTAGCAAATTTGTGTATAGTATAATTAACAATTGATGTAATTGTTAATAATAATTGATAATAATTAACAATATTTAACTTTTAATTACTCTTTGGAACTTTCTGGCCTTCTGACTTTAATGGAAAATTATTAATTTTCATTTTTAAATGAATAAAAATTGAATATTATGGCCTCTTCCGAATCCTTAATAAATATAAATCGAAGAAAAAAATTTAAATGAAAATTTTTCACTGATTAATTGGAGGAATTATAGCGCATTCAGTATCATTTTTCGTTATACATTTTTTTTTATAAAACTGTAAATATAAATGATTAAAAAATAGAAAACTTTTTAAATTCGTATCCAATTAAATAATTATTTCCGGTTTGGAAACAATAAACTTGTTTGATGTATTGAAATTTTCATCGTATTCAGCTTTGCCGTAACTCTGCAATCGACAAATTATTAAACTGAAATTGTTTCCTGTTCAAACCAGAAGGCAGCAAAATGCAATGGAAATGTTCATGTTTTAATTAAAATTCAATATTGGAACAAATTTAAAATTATCTGAAAATTTTAGCTTTTGACATCCACATTTTTGATCCACGATAAAATAACAAAAAACTGTTTTTTTATTTATATTTTTTGCTGAAAAATTCCCTTTTTTGTTTAGAATTGATACATCCAGAAAAAAACTTTGTTTTAAACCCATTTTTTATTGTAATAACTTTTCTTTTAAAAGCTTAATGTTAGCATTTTACTTTTTTAGTACTTTTTAAAACAAGCTTTAACACGTCTTAGTATGTAGTTTGTTTTTTTTTAAATATAAAAAGGAAATATTTTCAGAAGTTATAAACAAAAGTTTATAATTTTAATAAAAATAAAATAAAATTACTTTAATACTAATTTATAATTTACAATTGTTTGTGACCTAACTTGTTTATAAAAAGTCCAATTTTCCAACTTTGCTTGGAGGCAATTGAAGGAGTTGAAGCGAATTTCTATTGAATCTATATTCATCGCAAAATTCTATTGAATTAATATTATGGTTTTAAAAGTTAAAACTAAACTAAAACTAACTAATAATGGCAGTAAGTTTGCAAGGAATGCCAAGAAAATAAAACTGTTCAATTCTCCATATTAATAATTTTCATTTTTTATGTTTTTTTTTTTCAATTAAATGTAAGTTTCTATAATATAAAACAGAATAATTAAACCGACTGTTATTTGTTTCTTTTTAATTTAATTTTTATGTTTACTATGTTTAATTAACCTTTGATGAAACTCAAAACAAAGAAAATTCTCATTACTCTCATTTTAGCCTGCGGACAACAACAACAACTAAATAGTCCCAAACAAACATCCAGCAAAAGACCATTGCTGCCTTCAGTTTAGAATAATAATAACATTTATTTTATTATTCCACTTACCTTATTTTGTTTGTTAATGTTGGATCCGTGGCGTAATAGGCACTCCAAAATGCCCATCGACCCTAAGCTGCAGGCGATATGTAAAGGACTATTTCCTTTCTGTGGAAAAAAAGGCAAGAAACCAACAAATGAATAATTAAATTGGCTGCTTATTCTACAGAATCGGAATTTCTAACCGAATTTTCCGCATTCGAATCAGCGCCACCCTCTAAAAGTATCTGAACGATCCGGGTTTGTTGATTTTGAGCTGCTATGTGTAACGGAGAGTTTTCCTGGAGGTCCCTCGATGCCACATCGGCCTCTTTGGACAGTAAGTATTCCACCACTTCAAGATGCCCTCTTTCGCAGGCCAAATGCAGCGCCGTTTTCATATCCTGCGGCAAATTTTCCAATATCTTATTCAGTTTTGCTTTTATTTTTATTATTTCTATACAGAAAAATTTTCAAAAAAAAAATAAATGAAATAACATAAAAAAAATTAAAAAAAAAAAAATTGATTCTTTTTGTAAAGTCTAATTTTAATTTGAATTTTAATTGATTAAATTAAAACAAAAACTTGAAGTGTTGAAAACGTGCAGCATCAGGTTCGTATTCGAAAAATCGTTTCGGATGCCTGAATGCTTTATAGAAGTCGCGCAAGGGAAATATTAATTTCCATTTTGTGTGACACTCGACCGGAAATCGCGGAAGTGAATTTCCACTCGTGCAAAATTTATTCCTTGCAGTGACTACACTGTATAAGTGAGTGGAAAGCAATACTTTGCTTTTCAATATGCTCGCTTTTCCTCCCAGCGCAGCGCAGAATTTCCTCGTAGAATAATATTATGTTCTTATTATTCTTCGCTTTTGTCTTTCGTTTTCTACACGTCGCTTTATTATTCCAAGCATTCGCAGCAACAAAATAAAAGTCCTATTAGAAGTTTAAGGACTAATTAATTCTCTTGTTTTATTATTCTTTTGCCTATATTCCGACACGACACTTAATTAACAGACTTCAGGCTTGCTTTGGGCATTTTATTTGCTCAAGAAAGTATTTAAAATGCACGACTTTTACAATGTGTTTATTTTTTATTTCTTTTTTTTTTATTGAAAAAGTTGCTCGTTAAGTCAAAATTTAAAAAAAAAACACTGATTAAATGTGGGCATTTTATTGATTTGATAATTTCATTAGTAATTAGCATATTTTATGCAGAAGATACTTTTCGGACTTTGTCTAAAATTTGGATAATTTATGCAGAATTATTGACGTATTTTGTTTCATAATGGTAACGTTTCATTTTTTTCTGTATTTTATGGTATTAATTTGCGTTTTGTTCATAATAAATTTATTAATTTTCTAATATAATTTATTTTTATTTTTTTTTAATAATTATTTTATAATAATTTATAATACTCGTTCTTCTGCAAATGCAATGAATCTAGAAAACAATATTACTAATAAAAAGATTTAAAAAAAGTTTCCCTTAAAGAAAAGGGCAAACAAAAACTTCGCCTTCACTTCGCTGTTAGATTACATTGATCTAGAATGTAAAATTTGTAATTTAAGTTTGCGATTAAAATAAAAAGTTCTCATAATAAGTAGCAAAAGACTAAAATTTAACTTTTCGGGTTTAGAAGTTTGCTTTTGCCTGTTTTACATCGATTCAATGTAATACATGTTAAACAAAAGCACTTCAGGAGTTGATACCGCAGACTTAAAATTTATTTCTGGAAAATTGGGAAGACAAAGATAAAATTTTATTTTTGATTTTGATAAAGTATAATGTGCCCTATTAAATAAAAGTCAAATTTAAAAAATTAGATAGTGATTTTTGAGAAAATTTGATTTAAATGTTGCACTCGTCGTGGAAATGGACTCTGCGTACTTCAAAATTATTTCCGGAAAACCGGAAAAACATATATTTAATTTTATTTTTGATTTTATTAAAGTGAATTGCGCCCTATAAAGTAAAATTAAAATTATAAAAATTTTGTTAATGACTATTGAGAAAATTTGATTTATAAGTTGAATTCGGCACATGAGAAATGGATACTGCACACTTCAAAATTAATTTCGGAAAACAAATAAAAACATAAATAAAACTTTATTTTTCATTTTGATAAAGTAAAATATGCTCAATAAAATAAAAGTCAAATTTTAAAAATGTATTTGGTAACTTTAGAGGAAATTTTATTCATTTGTTGCACTTGTCCTAGAAATGGACACCGCGCTCTTAAAAATTGTTTCCGGCAAACAAATAAAAGCATAACCGAAATTTTATTTTTGATTTTAATAAAGAACAATATGCTCTATACAATAAGATTAATAATTTTAAAAAAATAACTGCAAAAAAACTAATTAACGATATGTTTCCTGTGTGTAATTTCAATGCAGCTAATCAATATTTAAAAAAAAAAGACGTCAATCTTACTGCATTTCAATTATTATTATGCATAACACAAAAAGAGAGATATTATCAACAAAACCAATATGAAATAATAAAACACTAAAAAACAAAAAATGAAAACTAAAAATAAAAAAGAGTAAATTACCTTGTTGGGGGTATTGAGAGTTGCTCCACTTTCAGCTAAACGTTTGACGACCGCTGCGTGTCCCTCCATGGCCGCATGGAACAAAGCACTTTGTCCTTCCGCATCGACGGCGTCCGCGTTCAGATCCTCCAGATTCTCCAACAGGAAATCGATCACTTCCAGTCTATTGTTCTTGGCCGCACAAATCAAAATTGTGTACGATTTCTAATAAATAATTTATGCGTTTCACATTTCGTCCATTAAATTCTCCCTTTCTTATCATTACTTTTAATTAATTAATTGAAAATAACTAAATAATAATAATTTCAGGATTGTCAATCGTTCGTATGTTCGTACCTTATTAATGGCATTGATGCAAGCCCCGGTATTAATTAGAAGGCGCACTGCCTCCCGATGTCCATGCCAGGCGGCCATTAAAATCGGTCGCATTCCGTACTGATTTAAACAAATGTCACAGGCATTAATTTTGAGACCCTTTCGTGGAATGTAATTCGTTTATTAGCCTGTTAGCTGTTAGCCTCTGTGTTATACGAGTATAACACACTGTATTTGCATTTGCAATGACGGTTTGACTGCAGTTGCACTACAATGGGGTTAATTTGCCCATTTGTAATATTCACCGCCGATTCATACGATTGATTGGATGTGCAATTCATCTTTTAACTGTTAACTATTTTTTTTTGTTTTTAATATATTGGAGTATGTAATTTTATAAAATTTTAATGAAATATTTATAAGAAATCTTATTTCCCGGTTGATTAATTTTAGCTGGTCGTGATAAAAAGAAAATTTTAAAAGAATTTCTTTCTCATTTTTAATTGCTTTTTTTTTTGGTTAATTTTGTTTACTATTCAGCATTTAAATAAATGCCCTCCTATTCTATTGAATCACTCTATATAAATAGAGATTCTATTGAATCACTCTATATAAATAGAGTGATATTGAACAAAAAAGAAACTTTATAAAATCTTACTGAACTTTCTCTGAAATCCAATCAACACATCAATTTAGATTTTTATCAAATATCAATTTGACATTTCAATTAGATATTTCTTAAGAACTGAAAAATAAAATTCTTTTAATTCACATCCTAAATTATTATAATAAAAAAAATCAAATAATTTAATTAAATCTACCAAAGAATAAATAAATATTTTGTATCATTTAAAAAAAGCAATAAAAAAAATTTCCCTTATAAAATTTACTTTATTTTTTGTTCTTTTTTTTTGGTTTTAATTGACATAAAACATAATGTTATATTATTAATTACAAAAGTTAAACAAATGAAACTCACATTTTCGAAACAATAGGCCTAAGGACTTATCTTAACAGTTGCACTGCTAAGTTTGAACATTATTTGCATAAATACTTTTAAACTTTTCTTGCAACTTCCTTGCTAAGCGTATTCAAAAGTTTTGCATAAATTAACACTTTTTGAAATGTTGCTTTTGATATCTTGGCTAAAAAAAAGCTTCGCATTGGAATCGAGAAAGGAAAACTTTAATTACGAGTAGAATTATCAAAGCAAACAACTCGGCAACTCTGATCATTAACTTTCAGTTCATTTCAAAATTAAATGAAGAACATGCAAACAAAAAGTAAGAATCAAAAAAGTACTTTCAATGCATAAAAATTAAGATTTATTATAATATTTGGCCATTTGGCTTTAAAATAATTGACTTTTTTATCTTTATTAAAAATAAAGATCTATAATACTTTTGAACTTTAATTAATTTTAATTATAATTTAGTAAAATACCATTAAAAAAAAAATAACTGCAATAATCCTGACATTTTAAAGTGTAAAATGAAAAAGAATAAAAAAGAAAATGAATTATTGATGTGAAGTATGAAAATGGCAAAGGTAAAAATCTCCAATATGGCTGTACACGACAAATTGTGAAACCTTTAATTACGGAACACGTAAATAAAAGCAATTAGAGGAAATTGTTTGGCGTGGGTGTCAGACCAATATGGTGGCCGGCGGTCGGTGGCAACTGGCAACTGGCAACTGGCAACTAGCAATGAAACTCACCCTGTCTCTGGCCTCGATGTCGCAGTTGGCCGATATTAGCATTTCCATAATGTCCAAATTGCCTCTGGAAGAAGCCCAATGCATCGGGGATCTGCCATACTGTAAATAAACATTTTCAAAATAATAAATAAACACCTTTACGGAAATATAATTCCTATTTTCGATTATACAGATAATTAATTTATAATTATTCAAATCAAAATTAGATATTGTAATTGCAGTTAATTATAGACTAAATTGTTAATTTCATTACTATTAATAAAAAAATACTTTTAAATGTTGTTTTTTCATATTAAGGAGCTGCTAAATGTATTTAATTACATAATTAAAAAGAAAGGAGAAATGAAAATTTAAAAATCATAAGTGGAGGCGCCGGTTAAACAAAATGAGTTTAGTAATTATCGACTACTCTTTTAAATTTTAAAATCCTTCGGTAATTTCAATTTTTTTTTTTATTTAATTTTACATAGAAAATTTTTGTTTAGGAAAATTAATTGGTATAAAATAATTTTTTTAATGAAAACCGTAATTATTAGATCTTTAAAAAAAAATTATTTTAACAGTCATTATTTATAGACATAAATAGACATAAAAAAATAGACATTTTATTTAATTTAAGAGAAATTATTGCTATAAATTTCAAAATAAAATAAATTAAAACTAAGAGCTGAATAAAAACACGATTGCGGTAGCCTCAAAGCAATTTGCTATAATAGCTTTCAATTAATTACTCTCTGTAAACAAAAGATATCATTCATTTCAATTGGGTCGCCTTCTTATGATGATACTACAGCAATACAGCAATAACTTTACAAATAACCCTCATTTTAATGGTTTTTATTAGATCATTATGAGATTTATTAGCGAAACTTTACTTTTTCAGTTTTTATTATAATTTTTTAAATATTTTTGCTATTAAAAATTATCTGAGTAAATTGTTCTTTAAGATTCTGTAAAAGATATTTCTATAATTTAACTATTATTATTTTGCTTTAATTAATAACTCTTTGAGTTGATAAAAACTTTTCATTTTAAATAAATAAAATTAACGAAAATTAAGTTGAAATATTAAAAATGGCTTCGAGAAAAAAAAAAAAAGGAAAAAAGGAAATAAAAAAATTACTTCTATATAAAAATATATTGATTCATAAATGTAAATGGCAGGGTTGACCCGAAATCCGTTGTCACCATTCATAAAAAGAATAAGTTTTTCATGGAAGTTTATATCGAGACGATATAATTTTTATTAACTTTTTCCTATACCTACATAAAAAATTTCTGTTTATTATAAATAAATAAGAGGTTACTTTTAAAACTTTCTTTAATCGTTAAAATGAAATTACTTTTCTTAATTTCACAGCTTAAAATTTGCCTTTATTAAAAAGAAATCTTTTTTTTCAGTCTGACAAAAAATTACTCTTTAAAAAAATAATCTTTAGACTTTTCCAGTTCCTTATAATTTTTTATTTTATTTTAGATTACTTAGGTAGTTCTATTCAACGAAATTCAAAATTTGCGTTTTTCAAAAGGCTGCTGCAAAAAAACTAGAAATGTTTCAAACTTGGAAAGAATGTTAAAAGATTCCCCTCATTAAATACAACAAAAAAAGTACTTTAACTTTTGCAAAAATTATAATTGAAAGCAGGAAAAAATTAATGTTTGAATTTTCTTGAAATCCCGAATAGCCCTACAGTTGGATGGAAAGTGCAATACCCGGTACATGCCATCAAATCGATAATTTTATATAAAATATGAATTCTTTTAAAATCGTCATCAATATATAATTAAAAACGCATTAACACTGACTTAAATAAATTATGTTAGCTTATGAACTTTACAAAAGTTCGAAATTTAAACAAAAAGTATCGCTTTACGGGAGTTGCCATTAAGTAAAATAAAATTATTGATTTTTATTTTTAAAAAATAATAGCGGCGAAGTTGATTAAAAGAATCGGAAACCAATAAAGATAAAGATAAAGAGTCACTTATTAAGGGTACTTTTTATTGTTTACTTTACAGTGCTTTAATTGGATAAATTTTAAGTTTTAATGCAAAAAAAATTATCCGGAGAAATAATGGTTTGCCATGTGATGCGATGCCAGCGCTTTTTGCGCTTATAGCGGCCGCTCGGAGAACTAAACTAATGTCTTTACTATTTGGGGCACTAATCAGTTAATGTTTTTTTTTTGTTGGTGATTTGATGAGTTACTGGACAAAAATGGGTTGAATTTGATAATCAACATATAACACTTTTCAAAAATGAAACATTAGAGTCGAAAATCTGAATGTTGATTATTTATTTTGCAAATTAATTCCATGACACTTTTTTGATATAGAAAATATTTAACAAAACTTTTTCAAAAATTAAAAAGAAACGTAAATTTTAAATACTCAGCTCATCCAGTATATGTGAAATAATTTTTAATTAATATTTAGCTTCATAAAGAATTCATAAAATATTAATTATTAAACAACAACCAATTACAGGCTCTGAATATTTAACAAAAAATTCCCCTAGTATAACAATTCGATTTTCGGCTGAAGCTATTGATTTCGCATTTGTATTATTTTGATCGCCATAAAAGTAATTCAATTAGTGCACAAAGTGCGTGGCAACCGAAAAAACAGAAAAACCGTTTTAAGCGACTCCGAAAAAAACAAGAAAAAAACTCACGTTATTCCTGCAATTGATATCGACTGGTTCCCTCAGGACTCTTCTGACTCCCTCCGTATCGTTCTTTATGACTGCTTCGTGCAGCAATAAATCATTCCGCTGGATGATGGCACGTCGTTCGAGCTCCTCGGGGGTGGTAGGCGAAGGACAAGTGGCCTTTTGCTGTTGTTGTCCATCCGCGTCCGTCATCCTCTCTATTACTTCTGTACAAGCAGCAAAAAACGCAATCCACTCAAAAAACGTTTTGCATTTGCTTGATTCAACAATTTGCAATTTGCAATCTAAGAAAACTCACCTTTACGCAGCACTCAGTGTCTGCTCAATGATTGAAATGTATGGACTTTCTCCTTTGATGTCTTCAAATCGTGTTGGCGTCGATTTTTTTCCCTATAGGAGAGCCTCCTTGGTGAAGCCGAGCGTAGTTTGCTTCTTTGCAGCGACTCCCACAGGTACTTGCAACATATTCTGCAAGCGAAATAATTGATCGTGCAGTCACCTATACCTTTTGCGGTTCTGCGTTTCGTAAACACAAGCGAATTATGAATGAATTATAAATGGCGTTCTTGGTTTGTTGTGTTTGTTTGCTGGCCTCTTTGGGGGCCCCGTTAGCGATAGATACGCGGGCATTTTCGGGGCTAATTGTGCCTTCAAAGGGTGGATTAACTCTTTCGGGAGTTGCCTGCGCGACATGCAGGTGTCGGATTAAAATTTTCAGCCTTCTCGTGCTTTCAGCGAAATTGTTCGGCTTATTGAAAAAACGTCAAGCGAAATTAATTGTTAGCTTTGAAAATTTATACTTTCAAGGTTGCTTTTAGGTTTATTTTTGTATTAAAATTTCAAAATTATATTTTTTAATAGAAAGAGATATAAATGGAAGTTTTAAGTAAAGTATTAATTTAATGAGAATATTGTTAATTTAAAACTTGTCCATTATTCTTTGTTTAGCAGTTTCTTTGTTTTTGTTAATTTTAGTACTGCAAATTAAATATTGAATTAGCTTTCAATGAATTTACTTATGGGTGGCCATTTTCTCTTCTCGTATATGGGTAACTTCTACAGTTTTAGAGATAGAGATTCGGTTAAATGGGCAAAAATGGGCAGAATTTTACGCTCAACTTATATCCATTTACAAAAATCGGATTTGGTTTCTGGTTCCCGAATTATCCCAAAAAAAAAAAAACTAAAAATCGTTGATTTTTGATAATTTATTCCAAGAAAACTATTTGACGCAGAATGAATGTAATAATTGTTCGTAATAGGTATTTTTAAAGACAATCCAAATAATTTTTCAAAATTTCCATAGCTTGCTAAATTTTCGGGATATAAAATAAACTTAATAACTTATGTTTTTTTTTTAATGGAAACCATAGTTTTCTATGGGCTTATCAAATTGCTTATTTTTTTCTGATTTCAACGATGTATCACTTTGTATGTTTATCTTTGTAAATTTTTTTTTTTTTTTTTTT
>JASKGO010007204.1:0-15607 GCA_030556065.1 Holobus sp. GC000080 | reverse complement strand
AGTCACAAGGGCAGTTTTTAAAACTGAAAACTTCACAAATTATTTTTATTTTAAAGCTTCTTTATTTTAAAGGTAAAATTAAAATGTAGGGTGCTATTTAATGTAAAAAAATTACTAACGACTTTTGAAATAACAGGAAGGGTGGTATTATCTAGGAAATAATTTGAAACATTGTCCCTCAGATAAAATACCACTTCATTTGTCCCAAATTATGCTTTGCATTTCTTTAAAAATCTTTCCCTTACGAAGTGGTTTTAATAATTCCATCTTATGGAAAGAAAGTCTTTTGCAATATCTAAGACTTAGTTGAAGTCTGCGGTCCAAATAAATTTTAACAATTTGTTATAATTCATTAAAAAAGAGCAAAAATAAATATGGGATTTGCAAGTGGACTGGATATATGTCTTTTGTATGTCACTTCCGGTTTCACCGGAGATGGCCCTAACTTTTGATTTTTTAATGGTAACTCCGCATTTTTTCACTTTTTTGCAATCTAGGGACCATCCTGGGTTTTAACCTAATTTTAATATTTTTTTTTTTAGTTGCAAACAATCGACTTTTAAAATTCAGTTCAGATCGCTGTGAAATGGTTTAAATTACTCAGAATGAAATAAACTTATGTTAAAAAGTTGCAAACCTTCGATAAGTTTAGTATTTTGTTAGTTATTAATAAAAAAATTTATACAAAATGTATTTTTCGGTCAAAAGTCCGTTTTTTTTTTCAAATGGTAATCATATTGGATTGGGCCACCCCCACTTTTTTACTTATCGTTTAATGACGAATCTTTTGATACCATTTATAGTATTTTGCAATAATTCATTGTGGGTAAAAATCTCAAAGAAAACTTTAAAAAATGCAGTGTTGATTTGTATTTAAAAATCAAAAGTTGCGGTAATTTCCGGTGAATCCGGAAGTGATGCAAAAATAACAACAATCTTGGTCAAATGGAAATGTTGCCTTATGTATGTAAACCAAATTTGGTAAAAATCGGTTCGTAAATAAAGAAATAGTAGGGATGGTAATAAAATTTCGGTCACCCCGTATATGTGAGAAAAGCAAAAAAAAAAAACTTTCTTGTGACCAATGCAATGAAATTTTATAAGTTCTTACTTCAGTATAAAGTAGGGAAAAAAAACCGCACGGGATGCTAATAACGAAATTACCAACGAATTGGTATTTTAAGTAAATTATATCGTTGTAAAATAGTGATGTAAAAAATATGAAATTTGGCAGAAAATATTTAATAATGTAAAAGTTTCAATAAACTTTACAGCTGAAGTAATATTTAAATTCCCAACTTATTTGGAAAAAACTATTTTAACAGAAGATTGAACCAATCATCTGACATTCTGATTTCGTTTTGGCATTTCTTGCTTGTCCTTAAAAGATGTCGCAATGATTTACTTTTTCCTTCTGTTGTGCAATATTTTTTAAGCAAAAAACCCTAATTAAAAAAAAATCTGTTAAACTGTTGTTAAAAATTAAAAAAAAAGGAGTAAATTATGTGGTTTAATTTTTTATTTATTAAACTGAGAACAAAAATTTAATAGATACTAATGAAAATAATTTTTACAAAACAAAACAAAGCAAAAAGTGTTACAAACTGAATGGAATCTGATGTTGTTTTACTTTTATTTACTTCTATTGTCAATGAACATTTTGAAACCATTTATATTTTATCTCATACATAGAAAACTATTTATTAATAACTTAATTAATCCAAATTTGCATTCAACTCACACATACACGCGTATTCCAGTTTGTATTTATAAAAATCAGTCAAGAATTTCTACACGTTCTCAATCCTATCCAAAAGAAACATTATATCTATTATTTCAAATACCGAAACATAATTTGGATTTTATAACAAACACAATATCTCTTAGTACAGTTGTTGGTTTTTCTTCTTCTTTTCTTTTTGACATTAACTTTAACAGAAAAAGATGGTTGGAATCTTTTGTAATGCAGCAATAGGTAAGGTATTTTAAAATAATCCTGACAGTGATTTTCCCTTTTGGCTATTATTTAAATGAACAAAGATCATAAAACTGGTGTCTTATTGCGCTCGATGCTATTCCAATGAACTTTGTATTTAGTAACTGATGAAATTTATGGTAGATATATGACTGTGAATTTATAATTCTTCGTCATCCTCTGGTAAAGCAGTTTCTTGGGCCTCCTTGAGATCCTTCTCGATCTGTTGCTGCCAGTGAGGGTCCATCGTGACCTCTGGTGGAACTAAGGCTGGCATTGCTACGAACTCCAAGTTGGGATCGCCTATAAGCTTACGAGCCAGCCACAAGAACGGCTTTTCAAAGTTGTAGTTCGACTTGGCAGAGATGTCGTAGTACTGGAAAAGTACTCGGTTTTTAATTTGCATTTTTCAAGATAACTTAATCGTTTAATTAATACTGTATTGCGTCATACGAAAAATAAAACACAAGATTACAATACCTGCAAGTTCTTCTTTCTGTGGAATACTATGGTTTTTGCCTTGACTTTTCTGTCTTTGATGTCCACTTTGTTTCCACAGAGAACAATGGGAATATTTTCGCAAACGCGGACTAAATCTCTGTGCCAGTTCGGAACGTTTTTGTACGTTACTCTTGAGGTAACATCAAACATAATGATGGCACACTGGCCTTGAATGTAGTATCCATCACGAAGTCCACCAAACTTTTCCTGGCCAGCAGTATCCCACACATTGAACCTGATGGGTCCTCGGTTGGTGTGGAAAACCAGAGGATGCACCTCAACACCCAGAGTGGCCACATACTTCTTCTCAAATTCGCCAGTCAAGTGACGTTTCACGAATGTGGTTTTGCCAGTGCCGCCGTCACCGACGAGCACGCATTTAAAGGTGGGCATTTCCTGCTCTTGCGCCATTGTTCACTATATTTGCTGATATCCTGAAAAGAACAGTTGTGAGTGCACTAATGATTGGCGCCTTTTTACACTTTTAGGTTAGTAATGCACTTGTTGTTACTCTTGCAGAAAGGACCGATGAACTTAATTACACCGTGCTCTCGAACGAAAATTAGAAGAATGCGCGAATTAACAGAAAAACAACTAATGACAAGTAAATTTTTAAAGAACACCTTGACAACGAACGCAAGGAACGAGCACGTTTTCGAGCCGATTAAATTCCGAGTACACCTCGAATCGTAACACAGGATTTTCGTATTCTTGCGCCGACTTGAGGAATATTTTTCGGTGAAAATATAAGTGTCAGCGGAAAAATTTAGAAGCTAGTGCATAAAGTACGATTAATAGTATTTACCTTCGCAATTAAAACGCAGAATATGTACCGATGGTGGCGATTATCTTGGATCACACTGAGGAACGATTCGAGTCGTTACGGATCAAAATGGCCTCCGCTTGGCTTGCTATGTCGCTGATTCACCTACACTCAATCTTTTAAGAACAACCACTTTTAAATGGTTTTAACAATTAATCAATTAGTAAAAAGTCCAAGTGACGTATTATTAAATGATATTCCGCAAAGCCGTGTCGGTTTTCCGGGAAATTAATTGCGAAAAGTAAAAAGCTCGAGTGACGTCACGATGTGGGTTGATGTAGAGTAGACTTGCGCAGTGCGAGTTCGGCACTGCAGAAGTGGCAACTTCTAGAGGTATCGATTTTTCGCGGTCCTAGTGTCGTTCCTTAGTTTTAGTGCGGTTGTGTGTAAACCGATTTGAATGGGCTTTTTATATAAATTAAAGGTTATTTTCGGTGTGTGATTGCAGACGGTGAACGATGACGAAGGATAGATTAGCGGCCCTCGTTGCGGTGAGTGAACATTCTTTTCTCGCCTCAGTTTTTCCCCAGTTACATTTCCACTTCTATATAATGCACTTGTTCCGGCCTTCGAGCTGTCTGTGATCATTAGACACGTACCGAGTGGCAGGCATCGAGTATCCACCAGGAAGTTGCGATTTCTTCGGCTGCTGGCAACGGTCTCGGCCAATGTGGCCGCACGTTCTGTGCCCGTTGTCACGCTTCTCCAGGCCACTAGTAAACAGAAATTGTCGCCGTTACGCTTAGCCGCTTATCAGTAATTCCTTTTACATGACAGCATTTCGCGATGAGCGATGATTCATTTGCCTCTGTCCCATTGTTTTATTATTGAGATAATCGAATTGTAGGTTAGAATGCGGACGAAGAGCTCCTGGCTCTCCTGCTCGATTGGGAGTCGGGCGCGAGGGGCAATTAGGAAGCTGCTGCTGGCGGAAGCGAAAGTACCTGTTACCGCAAAACGTTATTCAACCCTCTTGCTTGCCAAAGGAACACCCTTAATATTACTTAATAGCATAAATGCAAAGAGAGAATTCCCTTATTTGATTTGCATGAAGTGACCTTAGTTGGCCGCGACGTTCATTTGCATGTTATGACTAATGAAAAAAAAATTGATATGGTCGCGAAGGTTACAAAAGTTATTGATTTTTCTGTTAGCAAATACACACAGAAATGTTATGCGTTAATTACTTTCACCTTTCGTTTAGCGAATTTTACGTATTTACCGTGATATTTCAAAGGAAGCCCCTCGCCTTCACTCCATTGGGTGCCCCTACAAAGATAAAGCGATTAATGAGACACGATGATTTTGTTTTTAATTTGTTTATTATCGCGATTCTTTATCTGTGTAGATGGGATTTTTTTTAATGATGTTTTTGATTGAGTTTTGCCAATTATAAAACTTTCAGCTTAATTAGCCAAATTTTTCTTTGTTTATTGGATTTTTTTTCCGTGCAATTAGACACTGATTAATCAGCAGTTTTTTCTGATGGGCAGTTAAGATTTTAATATTTTTCCGTTGGTTCTGTCGATACAAATAATGTGAGATTGCTTTGATTGTTCCTAAAAATTTTGAACCGATTTTCTATTTTGAAATTATTGACCTTAAATTAATATTTTTTTAAAATAAATTATTCAAATAATTTGAATAATCAATGCAAATTGTTTAATTGAACTGTCGTTTGGTTCATTATTTTATAATTCATTGTCCATAATTGCGATCATACATATTTGTTACTAAAAATACCTTTCCCATTTATCGTAACTGAACAAATGTTTCCATTTAGTAAATAATATATGTCAATAATCTCGTAAAGGAAACTTTTGCTGCCTTTTCTTTGCTTAAATATATTTTTTTTATTCAAAAAAATATTTTTAAAATAAAGCAACACACATTTTAAACACCAAAAACTAAAAATTTATTTCATAAGCTGTAAAGTAACAAATTGACATTTTATAAAAAAAAAATATATCTATATGTATAAATAATCTCACAAAAAACACATTTGTTTGCATTTCCTATGAGTTTACCTGCAAATATAATTTAATTTTAATAAATATTTGCTTTGTACAAATACGAGTATATACCTGGAGCTCAAACGTAAAATACATTATTTTTGTTTTTGTGTATACTTCGCGTGTTTTTTATTCCATACTCAGGACAACTTTTTCCATGTTGGGCAAGTGCATAAAGTGGAAAATTGCCTTAGTCACTGAAAATTTTTCATTTATTCATCCATAAACTAGTACATGGTAAATTTATAATGAGAATTATAACTAATTGGTGTCGTATTTCCAGGCCCAAAGTGACGACGATGATGTCGGGCCCGAAGATACTGCCATCAATGTGGAAGGACGCGATGGCTTCATGGACGCCTTCTTCCAAGAGGTAACTTTCAATCTTTCATTTGCTGATGCTGCAAAACTAAAATCTTAATAAGGTTTCTTTGAATTGTAAAAATATTATTGAAATTACGCAAAAGCCACCCACACCGGGCGCATTTCTTTGCCTGCTATTAACTATTACTGGCACCTACGTTTTGCTGCTTTTTGTCGGCGTTAATTAACCTTAGAAAGGTTAACGTGGTTCGTTTCTCTTCATATACAGGGACCCCCAATTTGAATGTCCTTAGAAATTATTATGGAAACGACTCATTTCCAAAAGTACAAAGTACAAGTTCCAAAACTTTGCTTGATTCAGTTTTCGGAGAAGGTGTATGGAATTATATTATTTGCTCTTTCAGTTATGCCGCAAGTTGATATGAACTTTGTTACTTTAAAAAAGAAAACCTCAAGTTTATTTTCATATTTTCATTGCTTGGTTACAAATAACAATAAATGTTTTGTTAAAGGAAAAAAATTAACAAATGTTGTCTTAAGAATATAAATCTTATTAATTTTTAAAGTTATTTAAATAATTCATTTTAATAATCATTCATAGGTTACTCAATTTGGGGAGAACCCCAAAATAATAGAAAGAAAACCTCAATATTCTTTTCATATTTTTGTTGCTTGGTAACAATCTAGATTTTATTAAAAAAATTGAAAAAATAAATAAATAACAAATGGTGTCTGAATTTTTAAAGTAAAGTAAATAATTCTTTTTTTTTAATCACTAATAAATACTCAATTTGGAAGAACCTTTATAGAAAAAATGAGAGATTTTTCTTAGCGTCCAATGAATATAAAAACTTGCGCGGTTAGTATACTTATAATGAAAAATTGACGTCGTTGAAGGAAACGCTCGAGGAATGATTCTTTTTTCCTCTCTCTCTTCTACAAGGAAAATGTCGCCGGTCATAACAATGGAGAGTGCGGAAAAATTATGCACAGCACAATGAAGCCGACGTAAATTATTATGCTTTTTCGGTCATTCATTCTATTCTATTTCCCCTTTTCACCCCCAAAATGTTCTTGCGCGTGAAATTGTTTTTTCAATTGCTTTTTCCACTCCGCACGTCCGCTAAAATTAATTAATTCCTCAGAACGGGCTCACAATTAGTTTACTTGGGTTTTAAATGACACTTTTGCCAGCTTTTATCTGCTTGTGTTAACATTTCATACTGGTGGAAGCTTAGCAGTACTTTTCAAATAATTTTTAATGCGACTTTTATTACTGCTTTTATAATTAATTGATTTGTATTTATGGTTTTGTTGAATTAATTGGAAATATTGAATTTTACCATTAAATTATTTATTATTATTATTATTTTTTCCGATGAAGTAAATTTATAATTGAAAACAGTTATGGCTAGTCGTAAAAAAATAATAACATTACATTAGTAACCTTTTTTACCAGAAAAAAAAATATTGAAAAATGTAATCAGTTCAGTTTTATCAAACAGTCGATTAGGAATCTCAAACTAAAATGCAGTTATCTTGATAAGTAAATTTTAAAGCAGTTGTTTTAAGTGTTCTCTTTTTTAGTGCACTTAAAAAGTCAGCTAACAAGGAAAAAAGAAAAGTAGAGTTAACGATTCGAATAATTTAAGGCAATTTAGTTTTTCTACAATAAATTAGTAGGAATGCGGAAAGTTAAAACAGAACGCAATAGACAAAAAAAAGGCAGTAATAATAGTCGTAAGAGAGGAAACTTTCCATTGTTTTAGATTTTGTATAGCGACAGTTATTAAATCGATTTAATATTATATTTTATATTTTGTTTCATCATCGTAAAAATAAAATATGTAATTAAATTGAAATTATTTATTAATATTGATTAGAATTTAATGTTTTACATTAAAGAATTATGTATTCTGTAAAACGACAACATTTGTTTAATGTGCTTTATATTAATAATAATCGAGTCATTAATTATTATTATCGATGTGCAAACTTCGAAAAGCGTGTTAAACTTGTACAACTTTTAATGACGGCAAATACTTTAAAACCATCCGACTTAAATCCGTTCAACCAAGATGCATTTAGGGTTTCCAATTTACGCAACTTTAGCAATTTCGCATGAAAATTCCGCGCGGTACACAAATTATTAAATTGAAACGATGTAATTAAAAATCTTTAATGGTTTCTTTTTTATTTACCTAATGCAAGGAAATCTGTCCAGTTTACGAAAAGTTTGGATGCGGTTTATTTTATATTTCTATATAAAAAATTAGTTTTTATTGTTATCTATTCAAAAAATAAAAGTAAAAAATTTCGGTTATTCAAAACCAAATTGAAAATATTACGATACCGAGAAAAATAATTATATAAATAAAAGCATTTATCAAAAATTAATATATATTTTTTTAATTCTAAATAATACTTATCAACATAAAGACCTGTAGTTTATTCTAAAAATGAATTCTTCATTTAATCCTGATGGCATAAATTCAATGAAAGGTTCCAAAAGTTGACCAATTTCTAAATGTAGGCTTTTCAAAGTAATATTAATTATATCGAATAATGTT
This sequence comes from Holobus sp. GC000080, assembly GCA_030556065.1. Lineage (NCBI taxonomy): Eukaryota > Metazoa > Arthropoda > Insecta > Coleoptera > Staphylinidae > Holobus > Holobus sp. GC000080. The sequence continues at coordinate 7,402 of JASKGO010007204.1, read as the reverse complement.
CTTTTTTGATTGAAAACGATTTCTGTTGCTAGAGCAATTGCATTAAACATAGTTCGTTATTAATCTTGGAATTGCTAAATGTTCAAATTTAGATAATAGTTATTTTTGGAGACATTTTGTTTTCTGCTTTTTTGACTGAAAATTAAATGAAGAATTCATTTTTTGGTTAAAAATCTTCACACTATATTTATTTATAAAAAAATAATAATAAAAGTTTGTACGATTTTTTGAAAAACCCTGTAATTTAGGCTTTTCTTAAAAAAAATAATTGAAAAATAATAATGATGGTTATAATTTCTTTTTCAATATTTTTCTGTAACTATTTTTAGATATTTTATTATTTACTTTGTAGAGAATTATTTTTTATATCTATTTTTAGTCTCGTTTTATTATACGTACGTTATAAAGCCAAAGACAGCTTTCAGATGTTTTTCTCTATATGTGTGGCAGCTTTTTGCTACTTTTTATTTAACAAGTTTCGTTTCGGCACGCCGTGTGTACGCTTCGCCAAACCTCAAAAATCCCGACTTTTCCATAATTCATCCCCTGATAGCTTTTCGCCGGTCTCATTCTCGCCGACCGAAGAACTTGATGGGAATTTGCTTTGCAATATTAATGAAAGGGGACTTTTTGCCGTGCCACACTCTCCATAAGTGATTTTTTTTAAATAGTTATTCTATTTGATGATTATCATAAATAATTAATCTTTAAATCTAAAGTTAGATATTTTTTAATAATATAAAATAGAAAAATTAAATTAAACCTCATTAAGAATTGTGTTTATTTTGAATTTTATGTAAAAGGGGGAATTTTTCCGTATTCCCTCCGATCTAAAAATATTCCAGTGTCCAATTCCTTCAACCTTTCAGTTTATTTCCTCTCTGTATTTCTTGTGTGTATACCTTTCTAAGCGTCGGCGGTGGTGTCGGAGGCAATTGTTAGGGCGTCGCGTGGGCGTCCATTCGCATGCGAAACGCACACTTTACGAACGAGCAAACACGAAAAAGGATCACTAAAAGAATCACGCCTTGTATGTCATAACAGCTTAACTCCTTCCTTTCTCCACTTTTTCTTCTCGGATCAATGAAATTTGCCCTTTAGTAGCTACCCGTTCGACTTTTTTATGCAAATAAGCCGCGCGTACATTTTAATTAATTAAAGCGGTTTTAGTTTAAGCTGCTCTCACAATTTCCATCATCGAGCTTTCAGGACTTTTCAGGACTTTTGAAAAGAAATGATTTGCATTTCGTTATTAATATTATTATTACGATGCTTCTTGAATTCTAATATTTAATACAAAAAATGCAAAAACCTTGTAAAATTATATTTTTGTATCTTCTTTTTTTAAACCTTTTTTTTTATCACGAAAAAAACATGAAAGAACAAAATGTAAGATTTGTGCTTTTGCAGGTGGAGGAGATACGTGACATGATAGATAAGATTCAGGCAAATGTGGAAGAGGTCAAGAAGAAACACAGTGCCATTTTGTCAGCACCCCAGAGCGATGAAAGTAAGTGCTATTTAATTAATCAGTTTTTGTGCGGTGCTTCGTAATTCGTAATTGAGGCCGAGCAAATGACCAACTGCTGTTGCGGTCGTATTGATTAGTAATTTAATTAGGCTTAATTATTAATCAATATACCCACCTATGTTGTCATCGATGTTACGTGTTGAATTTTCTTTTGTTGATTTATTTTTTCCTCTACCTATTCTCTACGTATTTTAATGTAATTTTTGTTTTAATCAAAGGGAAATTTGAAGTTAATAGGTTGCACTTTGCAAGTTCGTTTATTGGATTTATTCGCGAAGACTGAATGAGTTGTTAAAGCAGTTTTGCATAGTTAAAATAAAAATAAAGTAGTTGCAAACTTGCGTCGAATGCAATTACAACTAATGCACAACTTTTAAGCTCTTTTATAGGCAAAATAGTACTACTGCTAAAGTGGAACTAATTTCTCGCATTTGCAAATGTAAATTTATTATTTTTCAATTTCTTGGAAATTTTTTATTTGATGATTCAAAGTTTTCTTTTTACGAGGACATTATAATAAACATAGCCTTCATATTTTACTTTTCAGTAAAAGCTTTTTTATGTTTAAAGAGTCAATATTTTTTATTGCCATTGTTATTCTAGTAAGGAATTAAAAAATAATGATAATTCCAAAACAATGCTCTATTTAAATTCAGTATTAAAGAATTTCCTCTGTTTTTTTAATTTAAATTGAAATATGAAAGGAAAATAAAAGCGAAGTATGCAGTTGGATTTATTTGCTTGGCCTTAATTAGAAAAATATAGTTCGAACGAATAATCTGGAATTTTCATTTTATTTTCATTCCCAACACAATGCCGTTTTATTATCCTAGACTAGACTAAATTTATTAATAAAAAATTAAAATATTGCGGGAGGGTGTGTAAATATTAAAGGGACTTTTCACAATTCGTAGCACGTTTCTTTTTGTACGTATACGAGGCGTGTGTGTGGTGTGAGCCATGTGCCCGTTTTCTCAGAGCAGTGCGTCTTGCTCTTCTTTCTTCGCCACCCTCTCTTCCTCTTCCTTTCAATCTTTTGTACTCGTTACGATTCCTCAGAGCCACCGCTGTGTATAGAGCTGGTATATGAAGAAAAGTGTTTCCGATTATAAGCGGGCAACAAGGTTCAAGTGCTGTCACATTTGTCTCCTATTTTATTCAAGCATCATATCCTGCAAAAAAGGACAATCGAATCGATTATGTTTTATGGTCTCTTTTATCGGCTGTAACGATTTGTTAGTAGCTTTTTCTTTTTTCTTTTTTTTTTTTTGCTTTTGGACAATTTAATGATTTATTTCTTTTTTGCTAGTTTTATAATTGGTAATTATTGGTAATTATAAGTTATTAATTACAATTTCATAATTTGGTTGTTTTGGAAATTAATTAATAAGAATTTACTTTTAAATACCGCAATTATTTATTCTACGATGATGGAATAGCTATGTTGGAATAGCAAATAAGTTTATTTTTACTGTTAAAAACATGGCTTTTAATTTCACGCTATTCAGTGACAAGTTCTTTGATGAGTCATGTTTTAATTAAAGTGGCTTTATAGGTATAATTTTCTTTGAAATGTTTGCTCGCGGAAATAGTTTCCACTTTACTCTTTAAAACAATTTCAATTAGTTGCAAGTAAAAAGGAAATCAATTTTATAGCAGCTCTCCTTGTGCAAAGACAATATTTCATGTCCAATGTTCGTTCGTTAATTATAAGCGCATAGTTAATTATGCATGTGGTGGTATATAGCAGATGTTAATTGAAATTTAAAAATGAAATTTACTGAATATTGCGCAATTAAAAAAGTAAATGACTTTCGTTATGTATTCGAAATTGAAGTAACAGTTTTCCAGAAATGTTATGTTTGAAAAATAAATAAACCATAACCTGAGCGAACGTAGCATTTCTTGAGCTTCTGGTTGCTACACAGAATACCGGTGCACTTAACAGTAAAGCATTTGCTGTTTAATTATTAAAAAGTGGCTTCTCGGGGAATCCATGTAATTTATTGTTTTCTCGCATCGGGAATGAAAATGTGGAACGCTATACCAGACACTTTCTTATAAATAATCAATTCCGATCGGAACGCGATGAATTATTTATTTAAAAGGGACAAAAGTTGAGGATTCTCGTTGACTGCAAGTTGGGATTTGCAAATTTCCCTTTGAAGCTTTTCTGAAAGTCAATTTACGTCGAATTTGGGCCTGCGTTAACGATAACAAATTTATTACATTTTCTTTTTCTATTTTTACCTTTTTGTTTTTAAATTTTGTATTATATAGGGTGGATTTAGGCACACACCTTTTTTTTTTATAAAATAGAAAAAATCTGTGATTTAATGTCATAATTTTATATTTTGAATCACTTCCGGATTAACAGGAAATGAGACTAAGTTTTGTTTTTTATATGACAGCCCTGAGCTATTTTTCCTTTTTTGAATAGTGTTATTTTTCCTTATTTGAATTTCTTAGGTTTTTTTTACTAAAAAACAATATTTCTCATAATTTTTAAATTATTATTTTTTTAATTGCATAAATTTAAATACTTTTAGAAGGCTGTGGAACTGCCAAAATTAATTTTAACCCCCTTATGTTAAAAAAAGCTACAACAAAGTATTCTATACAATTTATTTAATTTAACAAAATTTCTGTCGCTTTGATTTTTCCATCAAAAATCGTTTTTTTTTCAAATGAATTCCTTATAGGTCGTTACATTAGTATACTACAGAATCCCCTAAAATCGAATCAAGTTTAGCTATTTAATTATTTAAGCTGCTTGCATAAAAAATGAGCTAATAATCCAGGGAAATGGTATAATTTAAGAATAATGCAACAATTACACGGTCGATATTCTAATTGACATTTAGCTTTTAAGCTAAGGCAATATATTATAGCTTAAATTTTGCATGCGTGACAAAGGAGTGAGCTAAAACAAGCGTCATGGATAATGCAGCGTTTTTTCAACATGCAACGTAAAAACCCCCTTAAAATCCTCTTGGCTGGCAGGTTTTTTTTTGCACCGGGCTTAATCTTGAAGTAATTAACTATGAACGCAAATAATTTCCGTTTTGCGCGGCTCGCATTACACGGGACGAACCTGCAATGTGAAAATAAAAAAGCAAGAACTCCATTCAAAATGTAAAAAGAACGTTTTATCCATTTTTTTTTATTTGTTTGTTCCGTGCACCAATTAATTACTTTCGAAGGATTTCGCTTTAAAATATGGCTTTTTTTAGAGGAAATAAATATCTGAGCTTTAAATGTGCCTTCATTGTAATATTATATGCATTTGATCGAAATGAGCGCAATTGTAAATGATCGTGGCTTTCGAACTGAAAGTAATAGTCGTTAATAACGTTATCGATTGCGATGATTGTAACGAGAGTGATTGCAGAAATGTAACACGAGTAGTGTAGTTTAAAGCTGTTGTACGTTATAATTTCGAAACTTTAAATTAAACTTCATTTGCAAATGCACGCACATAAATTTACCGCTGCATTTCAGCGGTTTGTAAATGCGTTTTCATCATACCATACAGAAAATTTGCATTTTTTAACCATTTATGCTTTTGAAACTGACTTTTTTATTAGTACTTGCAAATTATTTGTTTTTTTTTCTTTGTTTTATTTATAAAATAACAAACATGTATAGATTTTTGGGTCGCCGTTAATAATTGTTTGTTTTAGTTTAAATTTGTTATGATGTTTTTGTTTAATAAATACAAAATGTTACAGGAAATATCGATAGGTAATTTTTGGAATTTCCCTAGGGTCTATTAACATTTCATTAATTTTCGTTTATGCAATTAAAATAATTTTTCTTGTGCTCTATGAAAATAACAACAAATTAAAACTTCAATTTATTATAAATTTTTTGTAAATTTTGAATTATATTAATTGTAGTTGTTTTATGAGTAGTTTGCTGTAGTTTAGTTTTTATATTTATTATTCATTAAAGTGGCTTTAACTGCCATACATTCAAAACAAATAAAATATCCATGCAAATTGAAATTCTATAACTTTTGAAATTTATCACTGAGCAATAAAATATTTATCAAGGGAGACAACGAAAAGTAGTTTATTTCCTTCATTTCTTTATTTATCATTCAATTTCCATAAAAAAATAAAATACTTATATATTTGCAAAAATAATTAACTTTTTCTGGGTTAACCGGAAGTAACTATTCGTTTTGATTTTTTAAATAGGAACTCAATTTAAACAGATTCACGGTTTTCCTGGAGCCATTAGGATTGATTATTTTTGCATAAAAAAAAAAAATAAAATTAATTGAAAATATCTTTTTAAACTAAAATAAATTGAAAGCTCAAAAAAAAGTTTCGGTTAAACCGGACCTTAGAATAACTATTCCATCTCTGATAATTTTCTAAAAAGGCAAAAGAGCGCTCAGAAATGTTTAAAACATTTTGCCTATTTCGAACAGTTATCTGGGGAAATTATTCGCATACCTGTTCTTTTTGCTGATTTTCTTTCCTCGCAGAAAGTAGAAAGCCCAACGTGTCAGTTGTCTGCTTTTTCTTCCTTTATACTTAGCGTTATACAGGCAGAGCTTTTAGTTGCGCGGCATTTCAGTGGCTGTAATTCCGGTCATATAACCATTCCACATTTTATATCTCTGTACATTTACCGATGGGAAACAAAGATAAATGACATCACATCCCCTTTTTACAACCGCATCTTTTCGTCCTTTTTGTATGGAATACCTAACATTAGGGAAAGAAATAAACAACAATAATTGGCTTTTTCTCGATGCGCTCGAAAATATGAGGAAATCATATAAGAAAGACGCAATCGCTTTCGAAATGATAAATGAGCCACTTATAGCCACCTTCTTTCATCATATATTCACATATCCAGCCAAGTGAATCGGATTCATGTGACGAGCATCGGCATTATGAATGAAAAGTAAAGCTTTCGATTGCGCATCGTCGGAAAAAAAGGGGCAGAAAACGGGAAAAAGAGAAAGTCATATTGTCGTCACCTGCAAAAGTTTTATTTCCAATTCGGCCAATCATGTGGTTCATTAAGCAGCAACGCCATTTCTTCGCAACTTCTTTTGTTCCCGCCGAGTGTTTTTTCGCAACGCCTGCTCCTTGTACAGCGAACAACAAAAAACTTTGTTTTTATATTGCTAATAAAAAGCGCTTGGTGTAACGAAACGCCAGCAGCTAAATGGATTCTGCGGCCTGCCGGATATCTATATTCTTTTCGCGTATAATGCGGGTCTATCTGCATTCGATTTCGGACAAATCTGCCAAATTCATGCTAATACTTCCGGCTGCATAAATGCATGAAGTACGGAACGAGTAATTTCGCTCATTCGGATGCGGTTTGCGAGTGCTACAAATGCGAAAGTAAATTATAATGTTGCTGCCACCCTCTCTCTATACAATACACAAATAAACGTAACTTTGTATGCGCTATTATTTCGCAGACGGGGTTAATTCAATAATTTCCAATTACGCGCGTTCTCCACTGTTTACTTTATTCTGCATGCAGTTTTCCATCGGCAAGTTGTGTGCGGTGATTTTTATTCATAGCTTTCATATAGCAATAGCAATAGCACAATTTCATGGCTGACATTTTGCACATTTTATTGGTCTCTGCTCCGTCCATTTCCGCCGCGGCCCTTTATTGCATATGTGCATTCCGCTGCGCATTTTGCAAAAATTAAAATTAAAGTAACAAAGGTTGCTGTTTTTGCATTTTACAAATGACACTCGTCTTGTTTAACGAGTACACATACGAGGTCTGTTCAAAAAATACGCGGACTGTTTGAATTTAGCGGCTCGAGTTAGTTTCAGGATAATCTGTTTAGTGTCGCTATGTTCGTATAGATTTGCTAAAAAAAACGCG
>JASKGO010007201.1:0-27478 GCA_030556065.1 Holobus sp. GC000080 | reverse complement strand
TTTTTACAAAATCGTTTTTATTTTAAAAGCGAATCTAAATATGACTTAAAAATTGGGGTGTCCCATTTAAAATATCAAAGTTGATATCAACTTCCGGTATAACCGGAAGTGTTCAAGGGATGAAAATATTTTAAGTAAGTGGGGCATTGGGAATCAGTATGAAAGCAAAAAGAAAAAATGTCATTTTAATTTTTAATTTATTTAGATTTATTGATATTTTCAATTAAAAAAGACACAATTTGTAAATTTGGTTTATTGAATCATAACTAAAGATTCTTAAGTTAAATTTAAATTTGAAATTTCAAATTATATATTTGAATATCTTTATTTGAACTTTCAAACAAATTTTTAATTAACTTTTTCTTGATAAAAATGATAAAAATCCTCTAGACATATTATGCATATATAAAGAGGAATTTCTAGAAAATTATAATTTTTAAATTATCAAGGAACATGTTTTGGAAAAAATACCTATATTTATACATTTACTTATATAAAAAGAAGATAAACGATTTTATTATTAAATCGAAAATGAAACTGTTTAAATATATAATTTTATTTGTATTGGGTATTGTAAACTTGCAATCACTTTAAAATTTAAAAATTTCGGGTGTTTAAGAAAACAGCAGACTGTTACATAATATAAATTAAAAATCCAAAAAGTTATAAAAAAGCAAAAGAAATAAAAAAAAGTCTAAACAGGTAGACATTAACAACTTAAATACAAAATTACAACAGTAGTTAATTTGTACGAACCAGGTTCAAATACAAACTACTAATTACAGTCTCACGATTGAAAGTTTTCCGCCCAACCAGTATTATAATTGATGCAAAAAAAAAAACGCGTTCAATTTATAACTTCAATAATTTGAAATTAAACAGTTTATAGTTTATACAGTTAAAAAAAGAAGCAATAACTATAAATTCCTATAAAAACTGACACAACAGATAAACAAACAATTTCCGTCTGTCTGTTTTGTAAAAATTATCCTATTAATTGGGTTATTATATTAAAAAGTGTGAAAAGGTGAGTGATCAATACACACGGGTTAATTATCTGTCTAAGGATCCATTCAAGGAAGGATATAATAATTAATCACTTTACAAGTAAACTTAGATTTCCTTAAATTAATTAAAAACAATTCCAATGTAGAAAAAAGTTTCCAAGTTCAAATATAAGTCAGTTTTACATTAAGCAATAACGCTTAAGTAAAAATGCCTTGCACGTTAAAATGGGTGAAAGCATAGAAATTAGAGCAGTGGCAAAAAATTGTAAATTACCGTATCCAAATGCAAATAATCGTTTCGCTGGCAATTGGGATTGCTTGTAACGTCCATTGTGGCATTGCTTTTGTAGTCCTCCCAAGAGTTGCACACAAAGAATCCACTTTGCGTCGGCGGCACCTGTAGCCCTTCACCGAACGCGCGCAAAAACACGAAAACCGCAACAGTGATCTCCAGCGGGATCATGTCGAACCACTGGCACCGGCACCGAAATGAGCTATTGGTGCACAATGAAATTTTTAAATAGCCGACAGGTCCAGTGACCTTTAAACACCAAGGGACTAAAACATGAGGCGTCTCTCCGAGTTTGCGTCTGTCGTCTTTGTAGCTCGTTTTGTTTTTGTTTTTTGTTTATTTGATTTTATTTTTGCTTTTTATTCCTTCCATGCGCTGCACCAACACCAACACTACCATGTCGACATTGATCGAGAATAGAATTGTAATGATCGACAATTAAAAGAAGAAGTGTGACAATGAAACACCGCACAACTGTCAACACTTGTAAATCATCTGTAAAACTATTTAGTTTCGTATCAATTAAATGAAGAAAAAAAAATAACACGAGGATTGCATTAATTAGTTTTTAATTACAATTTTCATGTGTTGCTTTATCTGAGACAGGTATTGTAGGAAGGTTGCTTACTGTTTTGTCAATTTTATCAACGGTCTTTCTTTTCATTTTTTTTTATGGCTTTTGTCTAATCTAATTGTTTTTTGTAATCTAAAAAATGTCTTTACCGTAATTGATTCTTATTAGAAGCAAGATAATGAACTAATTGAATAATAAATTAACTGATAAAGAAGTGGACTGCGTGAGTCTTTAAACGCAAGGCGGACGAAGAAGTCAAATAAAACATAAATTAACAACAAAACAAGACATTAAAGCAATTGCCGACTTTGTTTGGCGACAAATTGTAGCTGTAATAGCAGCAAAGATCGTTCCCCTGGAAACTTTGCAGCGGTTACTTAGTTAATACTCTAAACAGTCTAAACCGTTGTGACCATTCCTGAAATATTGCTCAATATTTAGACAAATTCACTCCGGGCCATCTAACTTTATGCTACTGGAAAGTTTCCTTTGTACTTCTCTGTATATTCAAAGTACCTTTTGATTTCACCGGTCTAAACGATTTTTTAGTTTGGGTTTTGAATGCGATATTTTAGAGCATTCTTTGTCAATGATAAGTGAAAAATTTATTTTTTTGAAAAAAATTTGCTTTCGAAGAAATCAGAGCAATTTTTTAATTCCTAAGAAAAAGAAAAAAATTCTTTTTTAATTAATTTTATTAAATCACTTCTAGAAATATTTTTGATTAACTTTAAAGTTTTTTTTTTAAGGATTATTTGTAATTTAGGAATAAAAATTTATTATATAAATAGATAAAAATTAATATTTATTATAATTTTCTCTTGTTTGTATAGATTTTCTTATAATAAAGTCACTAATCAGCTAATCGATCAACAAATAAATTAGATATTTTTTTGCATTGTTTGTTTACAACTAAATTGGAAAAATAATTAGATAATTTTCCATAAATATTATAAAACTAGTTTTTCAAATAACAACTAATAAAATTGTTTGTTATAAACACTTAGCTGCTTAGTAGATTTTGGTTTAAAAACAATTCAAAGTTATAGTTTATGATATTATTATGCACCGTCTGCTGTCTGAAGTTAATTACGTAAAAAGTGCAAATAGAAAATGCGTAACAAATTAAAAATAACGAAAAATGTTTGTCGAAATATCCAAGTCTTGCCTTGGAGTCTTTATTATAAATAAAAATAATTTAGTAGTTTATAATATTAGATATTACTCTAAGTGTAAACAGTCTGCAGTCTGAAGTAGATTGCCTAAATGATGCTAATAAAAAATACGTAACAAATCAGAAGGAACTAAAATTTTACGCTTCAATTGGTGCGAACGATTTAATTTAACCTTTGGATGACTTGCTCAATCCTTCGTTGTAAATTTCTTCATGCTATTAATTTTATTGGAGTAAGTAAACTATATTGCCCTTGAATCAACAAAAAATAATAATAATTTAGCAAATTGAGATCTTGGTACATTTTAACATATGTTTTTTCTTTCAATAATTACAACAGAGGTAAAATTAAAATTAAAAAAATTAAAAACTCAAAGAATTTTGGTAAAGAAAATGAAATTCAGAAATTCATTTTTGGCTACTTTATATACGAAACTAATTACAGAGAATTATCTCTTCTTGCGAATGGGCGAATGGAAAGAAGAAATAAAAGAGTGAAAGAAAGAAAAGAAGGGAACAAAAAATGGGGGCGACTGCGGTTCGATTGCGCCCCTCGCGAATAAAAGAACAGTTGAAACATAAATCTGTTACATTGCCGCCACCGTTGCCGAACACACAAGTAAGTACGAACAAAAAGGGCCGCGAATAATAACATAAAACTATTTCGAGTTTCCGCCGAGAAAAGCCATTACGGCCGACGTTTCAAACGCCACTTTTTCATTTTATATTGGAAAAATAATTTTGCATTTATGTACTTTCCACTACACTCACTTTTTTTTTGCTTTTGCTGTTTTTTTTTCTATTTCTTTTTAACGGGCCATTTATTTTGTCAAAAATCTGCTTTGTTGTTGTTTCTATTTATTTCTTTTTTTTATATATTTTTTTCTTGTTATTTTTTTTGTTTTAATTAAAAAATAATTGTAAAATTACAAAAATTAAAATGATAAAAAATACAGATAAGAAATTAGATTTTACCGGAAGAGGAAGCAAAATTGCTTTATTTGATGCTTAAAATTACTTTATTTACCATGCAATATATTATTAAAAACTAATTTAGAAAGATATATAATTAATGGCTAGGAATTGATTAGCATTAATGTATAAATTTTGTATCACTTCCGGTTTTGTTAACCGAAAATGACCTCGACCTCAAACGCCACCCGGCACTTATTTCCAGTTTTTGAATTCCTCCGCGAGTGTTATAATATATTATGCATGATTTGCATAAATTTATGAATACATGGATGATAAACTTTTTGACGAATTTCCAGCGACGAGCAAAATGTGCGAATTACGAATTCCGGGTGCATCTTTGTTGCTTTTATTATTATGCGGCTCTAATCGATTAAATGTTCTACATAGTAATGAGTCGCGTGATTCCGCATTACATCCGCTTTATTATTTTATTCGGGGGCGGTTTCCACATATAGTAGTACATTATGTACACTATCAGCTTAACTTAACTTAAGGAATCACTCCCCGGTGCATTAAATAGGAATACAAGGGAAGATATGACAATATAATTTTGAATTTTTTTTTAGATTTTCCTTTATTTGTTTAGAAAATTTTATTTTTGAAAAGTTATTTTAAATATTTGTTGGAACTTTGAATTTTCTAACATATCAATACAAAGAGTACATAATGTTGAATTTAAATAGGAGACTTTTTTTTGTTTTTCTTTGATTTTACTTAGTTAAAAACAATAAAATTAACATTAAAAGAATAAGAAGATTTAGATCACGGTTTTAAAATCAATTTTATTGTTATTGTAATGGTAAAAAAGTTGCTTTAAAAAAAAATTGGCCCAAATTTTATTGATTTACAAATTTACGTCCATCATCTAAGGATTCTAAGGTCATAAAAAATTGGTTTTGGTATACAATTCCTTTTTATTTCAAATTTGTTGAAAGAAACAGGTCTATAATTTTTTTTTTACTGAGTTTCTGATTTTATTCATGAACTTTTATCATTGGTATCAGAAGTAAAAAAATAATTCGTAGCTTTCAAAGTTTGCTTTTGCCACTTTTACATCGAAATTTATAATACCTGTTAACCAAAAGCATCATTGGCAACAAATACCGCGAACTTAAAAATTATTTTCGGAAAACCGGAAAAACATGGATAAAATTTTATATTTAATTTTTATAACGAACAATGTACCCTGTAAACTAAGAGTAATAATTTAAAAATTGAAAAAGTGAATTTTGAGAAACTTATTTTAAGAAAATTTATTTCCGGAAAACAAAAATGAAAAACTGAAAATTTCATATTTGATTTTGATAAATAATAATAAGCTTTATAAAATTAGGGTAAAAATTACTCAGATTTACCGATAATAATTTAAATTGTAATAAATAAACATAAAAAAAATTATTAGAAAATTGATTACAAAAACATTGCAGATTTAATTGAAAATTTAAACATCAACAAAAAATAATAATTTCGTAGCTACAAGCGAAACTATGTTTGTTATATTATTGAAAATAATAAACAAAAAATATTTGTATAACAATTCCATAAAACGACTAAATTAAAACAAAAGCACCGCATTTAAAATTTAATTGAAACAAATTAATTAATTAATTATAGTTTCAACAATAATTTCGTTCTGTCATACGAATCAAATTTAATAATTCACTTGAAATTTACGACATGAAACGTAAACAAAAATTGTAAATTAAAATTTTTACGTATTCAAAAGACAAATTATTTATATAAAAATGAGTAACTATCGCAACGAATATTAAATATTAATTAAATGGTAAAGTTATTATTAATTAAAATCATTAAAAATCAAAATCCCTGATTATTTTAGTTAAATTCATATTTTGAAACATATTAAAATAAAATCGATACTTGGTGAGGTGAATAAAAAGAGGTATTCTCCTATATGGAAAACATGGAAAAGCTGTAAATGCTGGAAAAGCTGGACTGGAAAAGCTGCAATTAGTGATGTGCATTATTTAATTTTTGCTACGGTTCTTAATTAAAACTGGCGCTTCAATTACCGTTGTTTCATGCATGCATCGAGGCGCCGGTAAACGACTGTTAGAAGTTTGATAACACTACAGAAATTTGCGCATAATTCAATGGAAACGGATAAACTCTTAACGGTTCGCAGAGTTCATATCAATGAGACAATCAATGGCATCAGCACATAATTCCAATTAATAGGATTAATAGATTTCACACAAACGCAAGCCCAAATGTCCATTGAACGACATTAAATGCTGCATTTACAGAAGCAGCCTTCACAAATTTGATTTATCTTTTTCCAATTTTCGCTCATATTAAAATTTTCAAACTACCGATTAAAAAAAAAATAAAAATTAAAGGACACTTGTGTTACAAACAGCAGGGAGCGCGATTAAAGCGCATTACAAAGGAATGAAGATTTATCTAAGACACAAAGAGCCGGCTCTTGCTATCGAAAAGGGCCGCGGGGCAAACATGAGAGACTAAATGATAACATCAAATGGGAAAATCCGTGAAAACTCCTTGCAAGGAAGGGATTTCCTCCGTCGCCGCCGCCGCCGCCTTTTTTTTTACTGCCCTCTTAACATCACTATATCTGCATCCGGATGTATCATCTCGCGCTTTTTACGACTGCGCTCGTATACTTTATAATCGACACGGCACGGAATCTCCCAGGAAATGATTATTGATTATTTCATCAGCGCGAAATTCATAGGGTGTGTAATTAAGTATAATGTAAACATTTTGTTTAAATAAGCAAGTAAATTGCAGGCGGCCGACGTGGCGGCAGACTGAGAAAATAAATGAAGAAGAAGAAGAAGAAGAAGAAGGAGCGGCTCTCTAAATAGGTATAAATTATAAAGTTTTTAATCTTCTAAGCGCAACTTTCGTATTATGCGCGTATACACCTTTATTCCCGTACATTATCCACTCTCGGGGAATTATTAAAAATATAAATGATGGATGAACAGCTAAGGGACGGCATCTTGCCGAAAAGATTAATGCTGCGAATAAATTAGTCATTTTTCAGTGAAGAAAAATTAGGCTTTGCTTATTTAACCCTTTGTGGCTTAATGTAATTTAATTATTGCGAAAATATTTTTCACTTTAGTACATAATTTTTTTTTATTTTTCATACAGGATGGACAATTATTAAAGGTTAATAGGATTGTGCCCAAAATATTCACATTATTATTTATTATTTTCTTCGCATTGATAAATATAGGTAATCTATGTAAAAGTTCTAATAAAAAGTTATCATATACTTTTTATAGTGCAGATTCAGTGTCCTTAAAATTTGTTTTTCTTTTATTTGATGTATCACACTAATGGGCGAGACCAAAGAATTCTTAATAAAAAGTATTTGATGTGAATTTTTTTTTACAATTTTATGAAATCATAGCTTGAAAACCCGATAACGAAATTATAAAAACTAAATATAAAATGAAAGATAATTTTAAAAAGTATAATATAAATTATAAATTATAAAAAATACATTAATCCTTTAAAAAAAAAACATTACTCGAAAATAAATCAATTGAAATTAAGCCAATAAAGAAAAAACTATAATTATATTGAACAGTTTCAGCACAATCTTACTTTTCTTTACTAATTAACCACCCTGTAAACCTTTATTGCGATTGTGTAAAAGTTGACGGAATATTCAAGTCGCAAATGCTTTAAATCCCTCAATAAATTTATAGACAAAATGAAGGAATTTATTTTACCTATTGTTACTGTTGACGGAAGATAAGAAGCTTACCTGAAACAAATGAAATCCATTAAATCATACATTCAATTAGGAAGTTATTTTAAATTTAAAATTAACATTAAAAGAATTATTGTTATTTTCCAACTCCGAAAAAACTTAAAAACTTTATAAGTTTTAAAAAGCCAGTGGACAATAAACTTAAAAAGAAAATTACCCCGTAGATTAAATACAACTAAAGAAAAACAATTAATTTTAACATTTAAGAAACAAAGTTCCTTAAGTAGCAATTTAAATAATCATTACGTTTTGATAATTATGTGTCTATTAACACAGTGGTAATTAATTGGGACATGTTCTATTATTAGGCATGTAATGCATTCCACCTAAGAACCACAACAGCATGTTTAGTGCCATTAGCCCTGTAATTGGCTTAAGGGAACCGCAGGCAAATGGAACACATACAGCATAAAGCATTACAATATTGATTGATTGTATCCTTTCTTTAAGAAATATAACTCCAAATTATATTCACCCGGAAACTCACCGCGAAATAAAAATAACCACGGAACGACCCCGAAAAACACAAATTGATTGATGTGCCATTTTTTATTATTATTTTCCATTGGATTCACTTTAAAATGTTATCAAAGAGAATATAATCCGAAAAAATTAAAATGAGAATTTATTTTATGCTTGCCATTAGGATGGCAGTAGTAAAAAGGCAATATACATAACACGAAGCAGCTTCAAGCATTTCATCAGTAATTTTCCCTTAAAAGTAAAACTAGCAAGAAGTAAAATGTCCTGTACAATTTATTCCAGTTTTACTTCTGCAAGCAATAACATATCTTTTAATGTAGTGTAAAATGTAAGTTGGCTCAAACAACTTTTCCCCTTAAATTCGCCAGCGTTAATAAAGTTTATAATACCTTTTTCTGTTTCATTTTAATATTAAATTATTCATTATTAAATAATTTAAAAAATAAAACTAAAAGATTTAAAAATTAAAAAACTTTAGTTTTTTAAGTAATAAAATTATAGTAACTAATAAGTTGTGAAATGTGAAAGGATTATCAGTAAGGAAAATGCGTTAATTACGGGGCACCGAATCTAAAACCGCTGTTTATCTGAGACGTAATTTGCGAAACGAAGAGGAAAACAGGTTGTTTATCGCTGTTATAACTTAACTTAGTTGAAATACAATTAGTGCAATTAGCGTCGAAAATTCGCGCTTGCTTTACGTTTCCACGCAAAGAAACATAGAAAAAAAAAGCACAGCCAACGAAACGTACGAAACGAAAAATTGCACGAGCAAACATACGAATTGTATAAACGAACAGAGCTTTTTTAATTAGGCGAGCGTTAATTTCGTTCAGGTACTTTTAGTCTATGAATTATACGGTGGTAAAATTATAGCGTTGATAATATTTTACCCGAAATGCCTTTTTGATTTTTTTTCTCTCTTAATTTTCTTTTGCAATTAAATTACAATTACACTTCTGTTTTGAGTATAGAATAGAGAATTAAGCAGTCGTTTAATCGATTAAAAGGTGCGTTTATTAATCACTTGGGCTTATAGGTCGATAGTTTCCAGTACCAAGGCCTGGCTTTAATTTCGTCTCTTCTACTCAGAGCCTCTTCGATCGTGTAATCCCAATCGGCCCTTTCGGCTTTGGCGAAGATCGTGTAAAACACCCCTACGACAATCGAGATAACAAATATACCGGCGAAAACTTTGTCCCATTGCGATGCAGTGTTCTGCAAAAGCGAAACAAAAGAGGCAACAATAACGAATTTGCAATTTTTCGGCTTTGTTTTTACTTGATAGGCTATCTGGCCGATAGCATAAGATGCCATCACCCCAGAAACGGCGCTGGACATATTGACAATAGCGGCTAAAGTGCCGGTATGATTAATGGTCACTTCGAGTATCTGCAATTTGATGCCGCTGTTGTAAAACCCTTTCAGACCCATTCCCAATGCAAAGAACGCAATGGTTTCCCATCTTCTGCAGCGCAACAAACCGGCAATCAGCAAACATAATCCTGAGCCAATCATTGCTGCAAAAAAATGGTTATAATAATTTTTATTTTAAAGATTTGTTTTAAATTTTACAAATTAATGTATTGGTGACTCGCATAACAACCATTTTGACATTCTTGTTGTCTATTAAATAGTCAGTTAGAATACCGGAGCAGCTGCTGAAGATGAAACAAAATATTTGCGGAATACTACAGATGATTCCTGTTTCTTCGCTTGAATAATACAAGACGTTGTTTAAATATTTCGGCAGATTTGTTATGATCATATAATGCGTTAAATCGTTGCCGAGTTCGGCAAAGACGAAACTCCAAACCATAACGTCTTTCAAGATTTCAAATAAGGGTAATTTTATTTTGTGCCTTTCGCCTATAACATTGCAAAATTCATTGGGCAAAATTTTCTAGAAATACCAAGCTTACGAATAACGGCTGCTAGATAATTCTTTTCGTGATCGCTGATATGAGGATTTGTTCCAGGTTCCGAATATACAAAAGTTAAGAAGAGGGAAACCCATAGTAAACCAACAAATGCCCAAATGTAAAAGACCCATCGCCAGCAATGGAAATATTTTATAATATATCCAGTACCTAAATTCCCTACCATGGTACCCAAAGCATATGCTGGCAATACCAACCCACCAATCGTGGAGCGCTCAGTTTGTGGGATCCATGCATTTAAAAGAGATGCAGCTCCAGGTGTCATAGGTCCCTTCAATTCAAAATATTTCAAATTTTTTCATAGTCAACCCAAAAATAAAAATTCATTACCTGTGCCATTCCTTGAATACATCTTAAAATTATAATGAGTGACCAATGAAAATAAACTGTAGTTAATGGAATCAGTGCCAAACACAAAGAAGAAATTAAACATCCACCGGATAAGACCCATCGGGTTCCAAGGATATCGCAAAGATATCCACTGGGGATCATTGAAACAAAATATCCTAAGTAGAAACTTAAAAGAATATAACTTTGGGTGGCCTCGTCCCAATCATGTCTGATATCCTACAAAGCAAAACATTTAGTAATTTAAGATGGGTTGTTTGAAATGGTTACACTTATTTCTTCCAATATAGGGGGACGTTTATGGCTTGCACAAATTAATAGTGTGTTATTTGGTTTAGCAGTGGGCATGGCCATCTCTACAATAGCCAAATTTAGGCATACTCTTTGAGCATAGAAGACGGCAACTCCGGCAGCTGTTAAAATCGCCATTACGTATCTTTGAGAAAATATGTGATCTACAAGAAACGTATTAGAGGAAGTGATTTTGAAGAATGATTACAACTGACGGCAGTATATGCATCTTAAGGCTGAACAGAAAGTGTGCGCATTGGATATTTGATGAGATGATGGTTGATCTTCCATCACTTGTCTCTTTTTGTTTTATTTGTAAGAGTAGGATTGATAACAAAATATCATATGACAAAAATGACATACAATGAAAACCTTAAAGCTTCAAAATTGATTGCCGGTCAAATTATGAACAATCTCTGAGACACACAAATATTGAAAAAAATAATCATCGTATTGTTACCGGGGATTCCTTATTATGCTGAGTGATTTTGCCAAATTTGATATCATTAGATATAAAGCCCATATAAAGAATTGAAAGTCAATCAATGATTTTGATTTTTTAGAATTAAGTAGATAACTTTTTATTGTAAACTATTTTGTAAATTGATATCTAAGAAATATATTTAAATGTATATTATAAATAAAAAAAAGTTTATCCCATATTAATAACGAAGAATTCACTTTCATATTCAGGACGCAGACCCAAAAATCGTGTTGACCGGTATTAACATTCCATGAATAACTGTTTAGGTGTCAGGTGACAAATTTCGAATATGATAAACCAAATATAGTGATATGATGAAATTAAATTAAATGTATTAAGAAATTATCAGAATAATGGCTGAAGGAACAGAAACTGAGAAGCCGAAAGCATTATGGCGTTGTATTCCTACAGAAAAGGCTTACAATCTTTTTATGTGTACCTGTAACCGTAAGTTGTAAAAATGGTCAAATTTTAATAAAATTTGATCCAAGAATAAAATCATTTGTAGGCAAGGCCATACCTCAGAGAACCGTAATGGTTCTTTTAACAATTTTCGGTATTTCCTTAGCCTATATGCAAAGGGTTTGTTTAAATTTAGCGATAGTAGAAATGACCATA
The DNA here is from genome assembly GCA_030556065.1 of Holobus sp. GC000080. Taxonomy (NCBI): domain Eukaryota; kingdom Metazoa; phylum Arthropoda; class Insecta; order Coleoptera; family Staphylinidae; genus Holobus; species Holobus sp. GC000080. Next base: position 15,523 of record JASKGO010007201.1, on the reverse strand, counting down.
GCAAAAGTTAGAAACGATTCCGATATGGTTTTGGCTGGACGTGACCAACGATGCGAAGGAGTAAAAGGAACAAGACCCGTTATTGAAAATATTCAAGTAACACATCACTTTCTCTTTAACACATCACAACAACATAATAACTAATCAAAACTAAATTTGAGGGTGGCAAATTCGATTGGGACGAAGAAACTCAAAGTTATATCTTGGGATCTTTCTTCTATGGATATTTCATTTGGCATATACCATCCAGTTTGCTTTGTGACCGTTTCGGAACAAAATACATATTTCTATCTGGAATGGCTTTATCAACACTGGCTACAGTTTTGATACCAATGGCAGCAATATATTTCGGTTGGGTGGCGGTTTGCATCCTAAGAGCAATCTCTGGCTTTGGCCAAGCACCCGTTTTTCCAGGTGCAATGGAAATGATTGCCAGGTGGATCCCACCTCATGAACAAGCTCGAGTTTCCGGAATACTCAATTCTTCACTTAGCTTAGGCACCATTCTGGGTAACATACCAACAGCTTATATAATGAGGTTTACTGAAAGCTGGACGCTGGTGTTCTATTTCTACGGTATATTGAGCGTTATATGGTGCATATTGTACTTCTTCTTTGTACATTCATCGCCAGCAAGGCATCCTTTTATCACTCCCGAAGAAAAGGAATATCTTGATGCACATATCAAACCGCACAAGCATAGAAAACGTCCCCCGAAAGGAATATGGACAGATTTGACGTTTTATTCAATAATCATTGTTCAATTCGGACATGACTATTGCCTATTTACAATCATTACAAACATTCCCAAGTACTTCAACAACGTCCTCATGTTTACCTCCGATATGACCGCCTATTTAGTTTGCTTGCCACAAATACTCAGCCTTATAACCAGTTTAATATGGGGAGCTATGGCCGATTATTTGATTTACGAGAAACATGTGAAGAAAGTCAAACTGAGAATAATTTACGTAATTCTTGGTTAGATCACTTACTCAATTTACCCACATTTATTTGATTGTTATAATTGCATCGAAATTTTTTTTTTCATTAGCTAGCTGGGTACCAACAGCTTTTATTGTCATAATGTGTTACATGAGATGCATCAAATTTGCAGCTGTTGCCATGGTATGTTTGGCCATGGCATTCAAATCAGCTTTTTACTCCAGCGTTAAAGTAAGCTGCATTGATATTTCGCAAACCCAAGCTGGATTAGTAAGTGGAATTTCCAATGGAGTTGGGGCTGCAGCTGGATTTATTGCCCCGCTTACTATTGGAAAAATATGCAAAGACGTAAATGATTTAAATTGAAAAAAGATATTTCAATAATTTTAATTGCCATGTCATTTAGAATACCTTTCCTCAATGGGATCTTGTTTCGTATATTACCTTAGTTATTGGTGTCTTGGTTACAATTCCTTATATTATGTTTGTTAAGGCCAATCGTGCCGCGTGGGATTATACAGATGAAGAAGAAACACCAGAAGTTGATAAAGGATTCAAAGCAAAACTGTCTTGTCATAAAATGATCTAAATTTCTTTTAAAATTGTAAATGTAATTAAATTTTGTGGAGTTTCTTTGAAAGATGTTTTGATTTCTTATTAGTATCCAATCCTATCCTCTTACCCTATCCCCCAGTCTTTACTATTTTTCATGTTTTTGGCAAAAGCTCAAAAAGGAATTAATTTTACCTCATAAAATTATTGTTAATGTGTTTTAAATTGGTGAATAACATATTTTTCTCAGAGAATTTATTTTTCAATTATTTAATTATCTTTGGAAACAAAGAATACTTTTTTTGATTGTTTTGATGCAAGAACCAGTAGATGCTTCGAGATGTTGAGATGTAAAAAAAATGATGAAAATGAAACCTAATGAGATTTATAGTAACGTTACCACTCAAATCGGAAACAATTTGTTAAGTTAATATTAAGCAAAAGTTTTGCTGCAAAACATTCATTTTTTTTTTTGTAATTTTAATAAATAGGAACTGATAAGAACAGAATAAAAATTTAAATATCTAGTTGAATTCACCGGAGATCCTGATTTGATTATTATATTACAAACATATGACAAATTTTGATTAATTAAATAAAAACGTCAAAGAATTAATTTTAAATTTTTTTAAATTTGGATGATAAAGAAAGGGGTCAAAATTTCACCATGCCGGAGTCCAACGTGGAAACCGCCTCAATGTTGCAACATATTCGTACAGGTCATCCCTGCCATTGTCTAATGTGTGTTTGCTGTTGTATGTGATGTCTTTGGAAAATATAGAATAACTAAAAAATACATTTTTTTAAGACCGAGCCTTTCCGCAAAGATCAGTGATGGTAATTTTGACTGCCCTTGGGGTAGCTTTGGCTTACACTCATAGAGTATGTCTTAATTTGGCAATAGTAGAGATGACCCATACTGTACCTGTAAATTTATCCGATTACCAATTAACTGGACGCGACCAGAAATGCGTCGGAACACTAGGCACTCGTCCTGTTATAGAAGATATTCAGGTCACACATATTTCCTTTTCCTTTCGAGAGTATTTAAAAGAACAGTTCTTTAGGGAGGAAAATTTGATTGGGATGAAGAAACTCAAAGTCACGTCTTGGGATCATTCTATTACGGATACCTAATATGCCACATACCAACAAGTTTCCTCTGCGATCGTTACGGAACAAAACACATATTTCTGTTGGGTTTAATAGTTTCAACGATTGCCACAGCTTTGATACCACTGGGCGCGGTATATTGCGGTTGGGTAATGGTGTGCTTTCTAAGATTTTTAGCTGGATGCGGACAAGCTCCGATATTTCCGGGAATAATGGAAATCATAGCTAGATGGATCCCACCACAAGAACAAGCCCTAGTTTCCGGAGTGGTAAATTCAGCACTTAGTGTTGGAACTATTGTTGGTAACATACCGACTGCTTATATCATGAAGTACACCCGAAGTTGGACACTGGTTTTCTATTTCTTCACTCTGTTAAGTATCGTGTGGTGTGTTTGTTACTGGTTTTTCGTTTACTCAACACCAGCAAAGCATCCGTATATTACTCTGGAAGAAAAGGAATATTTAGATAAACGTATAACGCCTCATGTACCGAGACACCGTCCTCCAACCGGATTGTGGAAAGACCCAGTTTTCTACTCAATAGCCTGCATACAGTTAGGACATGACTACTGTCTTTTTACCATCATCACCAACATTCCGAAATACTTCAATAACGTCCTAATGTTTTCATCTGATATGACGGCATATTTGGTTTGTCTGCCACAACTTTCGAGCTTCATGGCCAGCTTCTTCTGGGGATCCCTTGCGGACTATTTAATCTTCAAGAGGGGTTTGAAAAAGACCTACGTACGATTAGTTTACGCCCTATTTGGTATGTCATGTTTTCTTCGTATAAGATGGAAAAAAAAACTGTGATTTTCTTAGGTTGCTTTATACCAGCTCTCTGTATCATTATTATGTGTAACTTGAGATGTAGTAAATATGCTGCAGTTGCAATGGTATGTTTGGCCATGGCATGTATAACATCGTTTTACTCCAGTATTAAAGTGACCTGCATTGATATCTCTCAAACGCAAACTGGATTAGTGACGGGAATGTCAAATGGTGTTGGTGGTATTGCTGGTTTTGTTGCTCCATTAACCATCGGCAAAATTTGCAAAGATGTATTTCACATTTATGGTTTTATTTTTAGTAAAAGATATATTCTAAATGAAACTTTTTTAGAATACCTTTCCTCAATGGGATATGGTTTCTTATATTACCGCATGTGTTGGGCTTGTCTGCACAATACCTTATTTGCTTTTCTGCAAAGCCTATCGTTCCGAATGGGATTATTTACCGGAGGAGGAAAAACCAGAATTTGAAAAGGGATTCAAAGCTAAATTATCTTGCTACAAAATGGTTTGACTTATTTTATTTTTTTCTCTCAGTTGAATTTTTCAAGTACTCAATAAAATTAAGTGTAAGTAATTATTAATTTTAAATTATTCTACAATTCAGTAGATGAATCAAAATTTCCCATTTTGATTTCTTTTATGATGTAATTTGGAATAATAATATCTTTTATGGTGTACTATTTTTGGAATTGCTAGTTGTTATAAATTACAACTTGTTATTATGAGATATTATACAGTTTGATATTGTAATTGACAAATTTATGTCAATAAAAATGAATTGCCTTTCGGAGAAAAATCTGTTGTAAGTTCAGTTAATTTTAATTAATTATTATTGGATTAATAAGATCAAATTCCACAACTATCTTTTTACTGGAAACGGAAGCAACTTTTAAGAGATAAATGGAAAACCTAAAAGGCACTATCTCAAAATTCCCATAATACATTAAGAACAAAAAAATTAACTAATTAAAAAAATTAAATACAAACCTTAATATTTGGCCAATACTTAAGAGAACATAGATTTTGAAAGCTCACCTGAAATAGATAAAAATCATGTTTAGCAACTAGTTTAAATGAAGTTTTCGGATTACAATCAGAAGGATTTCAGTCTATCATCGATATGTATCATGCATGTACATTGAAGCAGCATATTTTCAAAGTAAGTAATTATTGCAAAACTCGCTCAAATGGTTTAGGTCATTTAAGTCTTCTCACAAAATTCTAATTGCAGAGCCGGTTGCTGGCAGCATTGTTGTGGCGGAGGAGTTTCCTAACTTCTAATGAACTTCCCTAAGACGTCCTGTAGGTTTTGATGTTTAAGTCATGTTTGTTACAACATAAATATATTATTTACATCCAAAGTCCAAATGAATTTAAGTTCTTGTTTATACAATATGATTTTATTCGGTATCGGACAATACAAAGTTATTTGCATCATAACTTTTAGTTCGAACACCCTGTAAATCCTACAATAATTTTATATTATAGTCTTTGTCATTTTCTATACGTCCATGAAGAAAAAAAATTCAATATTTTGAATTGTTTGGATGTAATCTTAGTTAATAGACCACCCTGTGAATCAATATAATAACTCTTCTCATATCTTTATTTACCCATATTTTTTTAATATATAGAAAAGAACGGAAGAAGGATTTGAAAAGGAAAAAAAAGAGAAAAGTTATGCGTTTAAAAATCAAAGGAGAATTAAATAAGGGGACGAAAGAGCTGGCGCAGTTTTCTTCGTTCAACTTTACGCATACCTTCCACTTAGGCCTCGGAATGTGCACTAGCTTATGGCAAAAAGGCACGTTTACTTTAGCACCAGCACCCTCGTAAATATTGATTTCATTCAATTCAATTTGCGGTTGAAGTAGTACCATACGTGTGAGGCTTTGTCGTGGGAGCAAGAGAGAAGGAAAAAAGTTTTCGCTTAAAGCGCGCGTTCATTACACCGCGACTCAAGATCTTTATCTACCACTAGCTCCGAGGGCGGCGGTCTTTACTACGTAGCAGAGAAATGTAGAAAAGGAAAATTCCGACCCTACTTTGAACACATCAAATTGTGTATCTTGCCACTTACGTTTGCCGCTCATTAACAACTAAGATTTTGCGCCCTTTCAAGCCAAATAAATAACCGCCCTAATGCTTTTCCACTCTTTGAATGCGCCCAATGCTGTTTTATCTGCGATTTCTCCGCTTTGGTTTGTTTAGTTTTACTTTACAGGGTGTGATGAAACTAAAACTTTTTTCTTTGCTTTTGTTTTGCGAATTGTAAAGAAAATGTTTTTTCTTTCAAAATATTTCTTCATGTAAAGTACGAAAAAAAAAAAACAACGTTGTGTTTGTAAAAGTTTGAATGAAAATGGGAAGTTGGAATTAGAATAGTGTGCACAGCTATATGGTTTTGAAAGTAATGCAGCGAGAGAGTTGAGGAAAAGAAGAGGAAATAGTGCAGAGCTTCCTTCCATTTCTCGCAGGATTTACGATGTAATTGCGAAGGTTTTACTCTCCAATATGATGGCGTTAATGTCCTCTTAAGCTCTGCTAAAAGAGTTTACTAATGTACTATCCTAAGATAAGCAGTGCTTAATATATGCACGGAAATTTTAGCAAATTCAGTTTTCGCTTCATTATTTTTTTTCCACTTCATTATACCTCATTTTCATATGTGTACCTACTACACATGATTTAGCATACAAAAATTATGCACTAAGAAACCATATCTCTTAATTTATGCAAAAATTTTAAGAGTTCTAAACTGTAAAATAGACAATAAAATCTTACTACAATTGGAATCATATAATTTTTATAATTTATATTTATTGTCCTTAGAATATTCTTTCATTTGATATGAATTCACTAAAAAAAAAAAATCATTGAATTATCTTTTAAAATAAGAAAGTACTGATTTTTTTACCGAGACACAAATTTTAACAAAAACAACCGGAAATGGACGATATTTCTAAAAGTAACTGCGGTAGAATTTTTTTTTTAAATAAAATCATCTTTAGTTCTATTAAGGAGTCAAAATATGAATTAAAAATTGGGGTGTTCCATTAAAAAAAAAAAAGTAAGTCGCAACTTCCGGTATAACCGGAAATAACATAAAGTGGAATATATTTTCCGAGAATAAAGCATTTGCTTAAATTAAGAATGGAAAAGAAAAATTTAAGATTGTTTTTATTAAAAACAACTATCTATATTAAATATAATAAAAACTAATAAAGCGAATAATTTAAACAGGAAAGAAATGCAGATGAAAAACCGCCTTTATTTGCAGAAGTTGAAAAGCTTGAAAACAACTGAACAATCGGAAGAAACCATAAAGACATTTAATGAACGCGTTTTACATTTTACATTTGGCGTCATAAACAATTTTATCTGTGCCTTAATTCGCGCACAATCATTTCATTTCATCGCGTTACTTTTGCAATACCTATAGGTGTTTTTCTTCGTCGCGGCTCTTTATTAAAGACGCAGCAGAAGCAGCAGCAGAAGAAGAAGAAGAAGAAGCTGTCGAGAAATTTAATTTAGAAGAGACGCTTCAATTTCACCGACTGCTGAGAACCGCAGAAGGACTCTCTTATTATTTTTTCATCAGTCCGAGCCTTTATTCCTCCCATTGTTCTCGCCTTCTGTCCTCTTCGCTCTCCTTCTTTTCCACCATTTTCTCTGCAATCTTTTCCTGTTTATCTTTACTTCCGAAAAAATTTACACATTTAAATGGAAATTCAGCCAGATAAACCTGTTTATACAGTATTTTAAACTGCTCTATGTTATTTACTTAAAAACAAAACAAACTTTAAAACTTGGTAAAAGAAACAATTAAAGTTTAGGAAAGTTTTTATTTTTATTTTATTTTGGCATCATTGTTTGTTCTTGATTCGAGTTGAGAATGCGTAAAGGAAGAAAAACGAAAACGAATGGAGAAACTTAGATCAGCATTATTATGTTTACCTATCACTTACATTAATTTTCCAAAGGAGCGCAGTGGCAGGCAGAAAGGTGCGAGGATTTTTCATTCGTAGCCTTTCTCTCTTTGCCAAAGTAAAACGTTCGCCGTTGCGTTCGACTAAATAATTTATGGCTGTTCGTGTTCGGGACTTTTACGCTGTTCTTATTGTTATGTGGCGTTGTGACTGCGCTTGAAACCAGGTCGGAAATTATGAATTCATGTGTGTTTATAAGTAAGTACCCTATTTACTCTAATTTCCGACCGGTTTTTGCTCGCTAACTAAAGACTCTATTAAAGTTGATAATAATTTAGCTAAAATGTGTTCCGAAGTTTTAATTGAATTTTTAGACCTTTGATGAGTACACCAACTTTACCCTAATAGCTTTTCTGTTTGCCTTTTTTGTCGAACGGTTCGGATTGCTCCCTTCGAATTTGATTTAATTTAATTACGGATTCGGTTTCTCTTTTTTAATTTTATTTAGTTTTAAAGTTTCAAAAAAAAAATGCACGGAACCTGTCTGTACAGAAAAGTAATTGGCAATGCATTTTTTCAATTTCAGTTAAAGTAATTATTTGATTTATATTTCATTCCAGTAAAAGGATAAATAAAAATCGAAGATACTACAAATTTGTTTTTGATGATTCCAATGAAAATAATAAGGAAAACTTTATTTATGGAATAATGTGGGTGCAGCAACAGGCAATCCTTTTATGAATCATGATCATTTTATGGTCAATGAACTTGTCAATTATTTTAAGACCAGAACAATCAAAACAGTTCGTTCAGTTTGTGCGTGTAATCAGGAAAAGTGTCCTAACGAACGTTTAATTTTATTTTTAGAATTTTGTTCTGGAAAATAAATTAAGCAACGATCAGTAATTATTAGTTTAAACTTATTAAAGCAGTGGAAAATTTAGTTATTTTTAAAAATGATAAATCATTTCTGTTGACTTAGGTAATTGCGTAAATAATTATTAGTCTAGTCTAAGAAAGAATAATAAGAAATCACTTTTTCTTATCATTTTCTTTTTCCATTTTTAAGTATTCAATTCAATTAAACAAAAAGAAAAACATATTATATTTTTTTGAAGTGACGGTTTTGATTAAAAATATATTTTCCCTTGTCAATGGCCATCAAAAATACACTAAAATTTCACAATCAGAACTTTGAGACTAAAATCTTATTGACTGGTGGACTTATTAAATTAATAAATAGAATATTTTTTATTCCTTAGAAATTAGTATTGAATTTGAAGCAAAGAAATAAAAAACCGAACCAATTTACGAAATATTTAATGAAATAGGGAAATTAATTTATAATTCAATGAGCATTAAACGTAAAAATCGTAAGCGGTATGAATACGAGAGAAATAAATTTTTATAGTCAAAGTTTGGGTGGGCGGTTGAAGAAGAATTAGAGAGTGCGCCTTTAACTGTGTGCCAAAACCGTCAACTGCACATTTAAATTCATAACTAACTTTACACCCTCTCAGTTAAAACAGGCAAATCGCATATTCAATACCCGACTCCTTTATTTTCGATAATAAAAAGGCGCAGATTGGCTTCCATACAGCAAAATTTACGATTTTTAATATAATCCGCCCCGGCACCATTGTCCAAACGCTTTCAGTTTTAATTTTTCTTTTGCTATATTTATTAGGTTTGCAATTCCATTCGGCTTTTCCATTATTATTTTTTTTTTTTTGCTTTTTTAATTAAACGGCTCACAATTTGCAATTTGCGACAAAATTAGATCAATACAAATGAACAACTGGCAAAAAATGAAAACTTTCCACCTAGGAATTTGTTAAATAATTCAACAATATAAAATGAGTTGCGTGAAACCCAATAATTGGTGTATGCTTGCTGGCTTCACGAAGACTCTCTTTGTGTATCCGAATTGAGTAACAGTTGGCAAAGAGCAGCACTCTGCAGGGAATATAGCGTCTAGTTTAGTATTGTGGAAGTACAGAATGCAGTGGCAACACTAGCAGCAGCAGCAGTAGCAGAAGCAGCAGAATGTTGAGATGAGAGAGAGTAAAGTGGAGTGTCTTGTTGTTTCCACTTGCAATCGCATTTACACGTCGCTTGTTTCATTTATTCCCTCCGTATGCTGAGGCCCATAATAGTTTCGCTAATAGTTCAACATGAACCGCTTTGCTTCTCTCCGATCAAACAAGATGCCTTCGGTTGATGATGCTGCTACTGCGGATGCGGATGCTGTTGCTGCTGCTGCTGCTTCTGCTGTTTGGGAAGAAATTGCTCCTGTTACGGATGCCAACGAATCGAGTAGTATAGACCAAGATTAGGGGTTTTTACAAATGAGATCGCTCTTTGAAAATGTCGCTATCAGATGGAAACTTTCGCTTAATTGAACTTTTATATATTGGCTGGTCATTACATTACCTCAAAAGGAAGATCGGCACATTTAAGGTGCGCAATCAGAGGTACAGAAGGATTACCTATCGAATTGCTGAAGTTTTCGAGTTTCCAACAAAGTTTTTTTTTATCCTTACGGAGATTTATATTTTTTGGTAATTTACAATATAAAAAAGTAACCATTTATGAAAAGTAACTCCTCCGCTTTTTCTTTAAAGTCCTTCAAGTAAACAAGTAATTAAAAATTAAGTTTGAAGGATATTTTTATTTTTATTTAATTTAGTTTTTATTTTTAAACAGAATTCTAAACTAGAGAAAGCCATTTAAACTACGGAAATTGGAAGCGACTACTGGTATAACCGGAAGTTCTGCCATCTTGAAAATAATTAAATCGGCTCTTGGTGAAAATACAGGATGGGTGGTGAAGAAAGCTTGGCGACTGAAGGGCCGCGGGTTTATTAAACTCTTTTAATTTATACTCAAATTCTTTTTATTAATTAAATAAATGCTATTTTTATTATTTTGGAATAGTTCAAAAAATCAAAATTAAAAATAAAAAAGTTAAAAATCGAAAGTTATTAATTTTCAATTAAACTGAATTGAAAAATTTAAAAGAAAATTATTCCAATTTCAAAATGTAAACTACTTTTGTCACAGTAGTAAACTTTTATCAAATTTTCAGTAAACAGGGGACATCAAACAATAATACATAATAATGTAAGGAAAAAAAAATTAGCACATCAGGTATCATCCTTGTGATATCAAACTATGGTTACCTTTTAATTTTTTTTCTCAAAAATCAAAAAAGCTATGGAAAATTTTGTAAATTATTTAGATAGTATTTTAAAATATCTATTAGAAACAATTATTACTTTTTTTCTATCTAAAACAGTTTTCCTGGAAATTATTATCAAAATTTATTCTATGCCAAATATTTTTTTTAGAATTAAAACAAATCATCAATTTTTTTTCTGGATAATTCGGGAACTAAAACACATATCCGATTTTTGTGAACTGGTATAAGTTGGTAGATAGTAAAATTCTGCCCAATTTGGTCCATTTAACTGAATCTTTATCTTTAAAACTGTTGAAGTTACCCATATAGAGAAGTTGAGAAAATGACCCTTTAGCTATCACAAAAAACTGGACTTGGCTGGAACAAAACTACATTTTTTTAGGTGGGCCCACAAACAAAACAACCATTACAAAGTTCATGTGAAGCAGACAAAAGCTTACTTTGAAAGCAAAAAATGAAAATTTTAAAGTTTTTTGGCACCAATCATAATTTATTCATTAGGGTAAAAATTCACTAAAAAAAGATTGTAGGACAATTAACTTCTCCATGATCTTCGAACACCCAGTATATCAGTACCTATATCCTGTAAATATATATGTATTATGTATTACATAATATCTTAGTGCTCAAACCATGTCTGCATTTGCAATCGAGCGCATTTACATTACATACCCATGCAAACAAATCATGTGTGTCCTAGTAAAGAGCTCTAATCATTCGGTAATTTATTAACTTAAACCATCTACCAAACAACAGGCACTCTGTTTGTTGTTCGCTAATGAACTCAATTACTTCATTATCACCGAAAACTTACTAAACATATGCGTATTATTTTTATTTAATATACATAACATAATTCTTAGTTCTTTGGCCCATTGAAATTTAATATTCATCATCTGATAAAATAATACTTGGGTACTTAAGAAGTGCTTTGAAATACATACACTACATATAAACAGTTTAATTGGTGGTAATTGTAGCTCTTTAATTATTAGCCTATATTCCCAGTATGTATTCTAAGTAAACTTAATTAATTTAACTAAGTGGTAAACGAAGAAGTTTGTCGTGCGGCTCAGTAATTTTACTGTGTAACGTCCTTTTATTTCTTTATTTCGTTAAATTTCGCTTAATTTGTAATTTTCCGTCAAAAAACATATTTTGATGGATTTCAATCTTTTTATTTTATCTTCAATCAAACACATTGAATTTAAATTTGATTTTCTTTTTTTAATATTAATTGATAATAATAATTATTATAATTAATTAATTAATTAATATTTATTTAATTTTATTGTACCGTTGTGAGTAGATTTATTGCAAATGACATTTCCTAATTTTTAACAAATTGAATTATTCGACAAATTCGACATTTTTTTAGCAAAAAAAAAACTTTCAATATAGATTTATTTAAAAAAAAAAAGTATTTTTCAGTAAAAAAAACTTTCAATACTTTACTTAATAAGAAATTGCAAATCGCATAAAAATCCCCACTGCAAAGAAATTGTTGCATATTCAATAGGAAAATAGGAAGACAAGGAAAAGAATGAAATATTTGATCAATATTGTTAATAAAACGGTAACGAACGTGATAACAGAAGAGAAATCGGCATAAACGTTTTCCATTCAAAGCACCAGTAAATAAAATGCCATTTGCATTTAAATAGTGCTTTGAAGGTGTGTGCACAGTGCATAGTGCAAACAAAAGCGAATAATATATGTTTAACAATAAACGCGCAAAACGAAGCAATTTCCAAGAATACATATCCATTTCTTTTTGGCCGACGAAACAGAATAAGCATTGTTTATTTGCATATACTATACATACACACAAACACATCTATATAAATAAACTAACAGACACTACGGGCACACAACAAGAAACAGCGAAAGAAAAGTCGTCATTATATGTATATAGGTATTTTTCCTTTGAGCGGAGAGCGCATTCGAGAGGTGAAAATGTAAAGGAGGAAATTATTATAGAAAGAAAGCTGCATTTTTCCGCACAAAGGATATTTCGCAATTAGTGGCAACGTGCATCCTGTTTTTTTCCTTCAGTTCAGCGTTCTCATATCCTATTCTCCGCTAATACTAACTGTGTTTTTTGTCGGTGTGGTTTGTGTACGCTAAAAACGTAGCAGATTAAAGTGTTCTTGCATTTGGGGTGCATTTCTTTTGTGTATTATGCCGTTGTTTGTTTGTGAGCGTTAATGTGTTCGAAAAACTTTGTATATGTAATTTCGAAGAAGAGGGTTCGTTATGTATTGATTCGGCCGAAATTATTATTACGTATACTTTCATCAATCACCTAGTAGTGGTATGAACACGGGACTGCACGTGAATCGTAAATTAAAACCGAGCTGGCACTAAATTGTGTCTATCATGTACATTGTGCGCGGCGCGGCGTAAACGATCCACGAACAAAGCAGCCAATTTCATTAACCTAATGATTTCTAACGAATTAATAATTTGTTTCAGGTTTCAGGGTTAAATTAGTTCATGTACGGGCTCAATTAATCGGAAGAACCTTAGTTAAAAATACATCAGCAAATGAGTCTTATAATACTTGCCCGGCGCCTTCGCTTTTGATTTTTCTTCTTTTTTTTTTTAATTTAATGTCATTGTATTATTTATTTATTTTTTAATAATACTGAACTTTTAATTTATTTTTTAACATTTTATTATATTATTATTATTTTTTTTTAAGTAATGAGATGTGTTTGTAAAGTAAGCAAGCAAGCAAGCAAAAATGGAATGAAGTGCGGGGAAATTAGCGCAAAAAGTTTTACTTTTATTGGCGTGTAGTTTATCAAAGGAGGAAAACCGAAGGAGAGCACAATTTATAGATCCATTGAGATTTTCCATAAGCTCGGCCGTCGTCTATTTGCACTTTTTATCAAAAATTTCCACATTTTGTGGTGCAAGTGAAGGATAAGGAAGAGCAAGAAACCGCGCATCCGTGGAATAATTTATTGTTCCCCAGGGTCGAGCTTTCGATTTCCGGTTTTGTAACCAGTTTCAAAATAGTGTAAAATGTATTAATTCCCCGAATGCGCATCAACAAATTTTCCTTGCAGTTTCTAAAAATATCCACTGCAGAGTAAATATTTTAAGTAACATTCAATTAGCTGATTTCTTTCGGAAACTTTCTTTTTCCTTAGAGTAAAAGAAATTTGCAGCATTCATTTTTTGGTTTTATTTTGAAAAAATGAAATTACTTAAAGAGGAATTACTTAAAGTCTCCCAAAAATCATGTGAAACATTTAACTAAAAGATCTTTCATTTTAACTTTTTGATGGTAAAATGCCACTTTCTTGAAAAGAATACATTTTAAAATTTTTGGTATATAAATTGTTCCTTATTTAGTAAAATACTTTTCACTAAAACACTAAAGTTTACTTTTCGAAAACATTTTTTTCTATTCCACATGATTTTCAAGGTAGAATCACTTTAAAACAAAGTTTATTTTCTATTACAATTAACTAAAAGTTACTTTTAACTACCCTATATTTTTAAAAGTTTGAAAAAGTTATTCATTTTAAAATTTAACTTTTAATTTTAGCTATGTAAATTGTCCCTTTTTTTCAAAACACGTTTTTTTCTATAAGTATTAGGCATTGCGATCAATAATCAAAATAATATCACATTAAAAAAAGATGTTTTTTAACTTTAACTAAAAGATACTTTCAACTACCCTCTATACAGGGTGTTTCACGAGAGCGGGAGGGCATCGATATATGGAGAACTATAAAAGCTAACTTAATTTTTTCTTTTTCATTCTTAATTTAAGCAAATCCTTCATTCTCGGAAAATATTTTCGACCTCATGTTAATTCCGGTAGTACCGGAAGTCGCTACTCACTTCATTTTTTTAAATGGAACACCCCAATTTTTAATTCATATTTTGATTCCTTAATAAAAATAAAGATGATTTTGTAAAAAAAGTTTTTTCTTAATGGTCTTCCTTTCAAGATAAAGCTGACTTCCGGTTATTTTTGTAAAAATTAGTGTCTCACGAAAAAAATCATATCATTTGCAATTACAAAAATAATTAAATAATTCTTTTTGATAATTATAATTGAAAAGTGTACGCATATATTAAGTTAAAAAAAATATTTTTTTATGGTACGAGGTGGTCGAAAAAAATTCTGAAAAAATAACACTTTAAAATTAAAATAACTTCATTTTTTTAAATGGAACTACCCAACTTTCACTTAATATCATTATTTGATGTAAAAAAACCTATAAGAAAAGTTTTATTTGATAAGTCTACGATGAATACTTTTTGAGTTATTCCAAAGAAACGAAATCTGCATTAGTAAGTATTACCAAAGGTGACGTCACCCCAGCGTCATAGCAACGAACTCCCACAAGGACACATAGAAATTTAGTTTTCTTGAAATAATTTAAAAAGTATTTATCGAATAATTATCAAATATAACTTTTCTTAAAGGTCTTTTGATAATGAATAATAAAACATGTATAGTTCCATTTGAAAAAATTGAGTTATTTTGAAATTAAAATTTTATTTTTTTAGATTTTTTTCCGAACACCCTTTGCAATAAGTGTTACAATAAATAACTGCTACGTATGCACTCATTCCTTGGTAATAAATCACAAAAAGAATGATTAAATTATCTTTTAAAATAAGAAAGTTCTGATTTTTTTACTGAGAAACAAATTATTTGAAAAACAACCGGAAGTGGACGATATTTCAAAAAGTAACTTAGATAGAAATTTTTTTTTTGAATAAAATCGTCTTTATCTTTATTAAGGAATCAAAATAAGAATTAAAAATTGGGGTGTTCCATTTAAAAAAATTAAGTAAGTAACAACTTCCGGTATAACCGGAAATAACATAAAGTGTAAAATATTTTCGGAGAATGAAGCATTTGCTGAAATTTAGAATGGAAAAGAAAAAAATAAGTTCGCTTTTATAGGTCTCCATATATCGATGCCCTCCCGCTCTCGTGAAACACCCTGTATA
>JASKGO010007192.1:0-27134 GCA_030556065.1 Holobus sp. GC000080 | reverse complement strand
GGGTAAGTTTCCCTTAATTTGTTCTCCATCGCCTTTAATGTCCTTCCTGGACATTTATCCGCTAGAACTCTCATTCTTCCGCTCTTACTTTTTATCTCGTCTAATTTGGCGAATTCTTTGGCTAGTCTTAACACCTCTACCCTTGTCCATGGGCTTGCCCCTTTGGCTTGTCTTGGTCCATTTCGGGTTTCGAGATGTTTTTTCTTTATTGCTGCTTTTGATCTTCCCGGCAATAATTGTGCAAGACTTACTAATTTTTCCTCTGATATAATCGGGCCGTATTGTTCGATGAACTTCTGATCTTCGCAATTTCCTCTTCTCTCCATGTAGCCATTGTCGTACTTAACACACTTACTTACTTCACTAATTTCACTAATTGTTTGAAACCAATTTGTCATTATTAATTACTTTGTCAATTTTTAGATTAATTGGCTTGACCATACCGTTGCCACCGATTCTAGTTCGAAAGCACGTCCATTCTGTTCAACGATCCGGTATGGTCTACTGGTTATGATACCTGGCTTTCACCCAGGAGATCCGGGTTCGATTCCCGGTACCGGAAACTTTTTTCTCATTTTTTATATTAATTTGTTAACTTTTGTTAATTATTTCCATATTACACAGTATAGGTTTTATTATACTATGTAATTCTCTTATAATCACCTAACCTTAAAAGGCATTACGAGGGCTTGGAATGCCTTTGTGGCTCTTTGTACACCAAGTTGTTACTGGTTCGTCCGCTAATTTTTTTTTTCTGATTTTGGTTGTACACACACACACGGCGCCATTATTACCTTGGTTGCTCCCAACGGTCCAAGTTTAAAGAACAAACTACAGTCTCATCAACTAATTCCGTATAAGCTGTCTTCTGTTTCCGGTAATGGTAATTTTCTATTTTTAAAGTAACTTCCATATTCCTAAAAGTTGAAAGGTCTCAATTAATAATCTTTTAAAGATTGTTTGCACAGTTAGCTAATTTGTGTTATTGTAAACATTTCTTAGCCCTGGTAACTAGTAACAACTTGGTATACAAAAAATTTGATTTGCCTGTCCCAAAGGCATTCTCCAATTTCTCGTTAAATATTAATCTTTGCTACTGTAATGTAACTTCCGGTTATTCCAGAAAAAAACATAAATACTCTTATTCTTATTTGACAAAAGATACATGAACTGAGATATCACATTTATAGTGGAATTCAATTTTTCGAAGTGATCCTAAATTAATTAATTTTTGTCCCGAGAATAAAAAGTAACAAGTAAAACTTTAACCAATCCAGAATTATGAAACGGGCTTGGCAACACTGCCCGAATTTGTATGATTTCTCTCCCAACTTCTTTGCGTGTGATTTAAAAAAAAAAGTTTAAAAAGGAATGGAGAAAAAATCTCAGTAAAAATATTTATGCATCAGCCGGGAATCGAACCCGGGCCGCCCGCGTGGCAGGCGAGCATTCTACCACTGAACCACTGATGCCTTGATACTCTCCTTAGTTTTATAGTCACCGTGAAATGAAAAATTTCGATTTTTTAAAAATTGTGAAAAAATTCTTTTTGTTATGTTATGTTATCAGCATACAAGAAAACGCTTTATCAATATCTTAACGCGCAAAATAAAAGCAGCTCCGACAAGAAACCACTCAAAATCTTTAATCGATCATAAGTTGATTGCGCGCATTATCATTAAGGTAAAGTTTATTACACTTCCGAGACGTGAAAACCTACGTTACAGTTTCTCACACTTGAGAATAATATCATTTCTAGCGCTTAATATAAAACCGCCATCGTATGTCAAAGGTATCGGTGTTTCCGGACAAGTAGAAAAACGATGTTCTCTGAGAAGGTAACACAAGCCAACTTTGACTTGCATGTAAGCGAACCGAGATCCTACAGCAAACAACAAACAGTAATTATCTCATCAAAAAATTACACGCAACTATGAATACCTATGCAAATACGTGGCCCGTCACCGAAGGCCATGAATGCACAGTGATGCCTAGATTGTTTGTTCTCTTCGGAAAATCTTTCTGGATCGAATTTCAATGGATCTGGATAGTAAGTTTTATCGTAGTGAATAGCCATGGCAGGGACGAACATTTTTGTCCCTTTCGGTAAACATACGTTTGTACCCGCAATTGAATAATCTTTACTACATTCGCGATTGATCACAGTTACTGGAGGATGTAGCCTTAAAGCCTCTAAAAAATATAAAAATACATAATGTGAATAACATTAATCTGGAAACTATCTCTTGATGCAAAATATCATACCTTCCATGACTTGTTGAAGATACTTAAGATCTCCTAGTGATTGATAAGTGAGTTGCCCATTGTTTGCTGCAAAAACCTCATTGATTTCATCGCGAAGCTTATCTTGAATGTCTTGATGTTGAGCCAATTCATACAGGCAGTAAGTCATCGTACTGGCTGATGTCTCGTAACCTGCATTGAAGAACAAAAAGGCTTGTGCCAGCAGTTCCTGCATCGTGATTCCACCATTATTCTGGTCTTTTTCGTATAATTCGATGAGCAGTTGTATAAAGTCGTTGCGTTTTGTAGCATTTGTTTCCGCTTTGCGCACTTTAACATTTTCCATTGTGATTCGCTCAAAGAAGTCCGTCACTTCCATGGGAAACGGCAAAAAACCAAAAATCTTGGCTAATCTCGGTAAAAACTGAATAGTTGTCCTTTTAGCAGCTCTTATTGTACCAGTTTCAAAAGTCTTCGAGGCATAGTGGTGAAAATCGTTGTTTTGGAAACTGTTGCACTGAATGCCAAAAGCACATGAGCCAATGACATCAGTGGTGAATTTACCACTCACTACCTTCACATTAATAGATGAATCTTTTTGTGAATTCAATAGTTGCATCATAGGTTCTGTGCACTGAATTACCGATGGAAACATCAGTTTCATCTTGCCGGAGGTAAAGGTTGGTGTTAACTTGACACGAAGATTTTTCCATCGTTTTCCACCGATTTGAAAGAGATGTGCACTGACCGGTTGTTTTTCTTCATTGTAAAACAATCCCTTCTCATCGAAACTGTCGAAGTCTTTTATCATGATCTGCTTGATAAGATCCAAATCCATCGGAACAAATATTGGTGTTGTTACAAGGTACAGGCCACCGAAGGGGAAATTTTTTTCCTTGAAATACTGGTAGTAGTCTTTGATGATAAGACCAATGTTGGTGAAATCTTTCGTGAAGGGATTCTTCATGTGCCCCAAAGGGAAATTGATTTTTGGATACGTTGGCACTCCCAAGCGCTGCCAATAGGTCCAACATATTTTATAAAGGTACCAAAAGAGTAACGCAAAGGTCACCACTATCAAAGCAACAGATATTTCAAACATTTTTCTTAAAATACATTCAATTGAGATGGTGTGCAGCTATTTATAGTCCCCTACCACTGATTTAGTTTCCTATCATTGAGAATTACAAAGCGCTTTTGAATAAATGTTTGTTCATTATCCATAATAACTTAAGTATTACATATTAACTTTTTTTTGTACAAATATTTTCAAGGACACTTCTCATAGTTTGACGACTAATTATCTGTAATATAATAAGTTCCCCCAAAATAAAACAGCTGCATTTTAATTGTTAAATTTATTATGTAATATGTTTAAAGAATTAGGTGTACACTATAACATCAAATGGACACTGAATGGAAGTGCAATTGTTTTAAGGTACGCGTGTAACTATTGTTTATTGGTTCAATAAATTAGCATTAATAGAAAAATTTGGTGATGAAAACGAATAGCAGGGGTGCCAGCATGAAGGCCATTTTGTTGGTGGCGGCGGCGTTGCACAAGTCCTCGGTGCATACGTCGCAGGACACCACGTTGTCCCTGTCCGATGAGGCCTTGCACTCATCCATTTGGCCGTCCTTTTTGGTGATGATGCAAGCTCGCGTTGTGTTGATCACTTTACTCTGCTTATCTGCAAATTGATTTAATGTTTACAAATGTCAGCAGAGCACAGGTATTATTATATCGAGTATTCTAATGAGATGCCAATCATTTGTCTCTTCTCTTTACAACAGTCGAGATTTTTTTTTCAATTTAAAATGGAACTATTAAATTATTCAACTATAAAAACGATGGTGAAGTAAAAGTTGAATTAAAACGCCCTAACGGGCATTCGTAAAAAAATCAATTTATTTAGATATAGCAAACAAGCAGAATAAACAACGGGAGGGTTGTGGTGGACCTACACTATTTCTTCTAGCTACAACAACCACATAACAACCATTTAATTGGTTCGATATCAATTCAACTGTTGTCATTACGTGTTATTTTTTACACCACCTAGGTATTATTAGGTAATGACTTGTCATTGGAAACGAAAAAGCAATTTGTTTTGATTACTAAGTATTTCGTGTACTGTATGGACATACATTTCATTCAACACAAGTCAATGAACTCATAATTTATTTGCTTGGCTATTGGCTATACCTTCGATGACTTTCTTGATGCAACTGGGGACGAACATCTCGCTGGCGGTTTTGCCGCAAGTGGCCACTGGCACTCTGCCTTGGTCCGACATGTCGTTGCAGAGTTTATCGCCTCCACGCGTTACGCAGTTGTAACACTGCAGGGAGTAGCCTAGAAACAGAAAAGTTTAGTTGATTTAATGGGCACGCAACGCGTACTATATGATTTAAATAGGGTGTGTTTATGGCCCCCCTTTTAGTGGAAGACGCATCGTGCTCGTTTCTAAAAGGTCAATTAGTAGGAAAAGGTGCCTCAAATTGTATTCCGCGGCGTTCTAAATGTTAATCGGTAACATTTCTCTGCAATTTTCGCGCCCATTATGAAATTAGTTCATTTAGGCTTTTACATTTTTTAATTGCGCATGTGTACTAGTTATAATTTTCTAGGTTATTGGTATTTCTATAGAAGTGTAAACTGTTTAGATAAGGGTAGGGTTTTGTTGCTGGGCCGTTATTTATTAATTATAATTGCTACTCTGGGCAGCATTCAACTATTAATTGTTAATGAGTGATTGACGTTTGAGTTGCAGTGGAAAATTATACTTAAACAAGTATTTCATACGACAAATATTGGAGAATATTCAATTATTGCTTTTTCTTTCTTTCTGAAATAAAAATGGTTTATTTTTAACTTTAACTGCGCGTTGAATAATTGTGAACACTCCTTTTGCTTAATTAATAACACGCTTAAGTCATAAATCAAGCGTTTGTTTCCACTATTCAATTATAGTCGAAGCAATGGAGGAATTTTTATTTAAAAAAAACCTTAAGGTATTTTAAACAATCAGATATATTAAACAAAACCGTATTAAATATAAATAAGCGAGGTGATAGTTAGAGAACAGATGGCGAATCGTTTATTTTTAGATGATTTTCCAAACTAGTGACACAACAAATTTTGGATTTAAGCCAAAATTACGCATTTTCCTGGTACGTCAACAGCTATAAAGCCTTAAAGACAAAGGGCTTCCTTACCAGAATGTAAAACGGCCGCCAGGCACAAAAGGGTGAGAGTTGTTGTTGAAAGATGAATCATTTTGTTTGACTTTCACAAAGTTGGTACTTTTTAAACAAGAAACACAGAAAAGAGTATTTGGAGAAGTATTTTTTTGTTTTCGTGTTGTTCAAACGGTGAATGCCGCGCAACTACTGACAACTTTAGCAGTTTTGAAGCGTCTGGAAGGAGAGGCGGCGGTGGCGGTGGCGGCGGCGGCACAAAACCTACTACCACCAACGAAGCGGCGCATTCCTCTTCATCGTTGGGCGACCTACAAATCTGGTTCGAATTTCTAGTAGCATTTACAAAAGAAATCTTTGCATTCCTAATCAATAGCAGACAATGAGATCATCATGAGGCAATTAATGGTTGGCATCATATATATGTACGGAACATAACAACAACAACAATCGCGCAACCTTGTCCTTTGGATATTCTCGGCACGAAAAGAGGCGATACGTGAAATTATGTAACTGCTCGTTACATCGGTGTGTGTTAAATGTTCATTGCCTTTTACGTGCTGCTGCTTCCTCCTTTTATGGTTCCCACATTTTTTTTACATCAGTTTTGAAAAAATTGCGCAAAAAATATTGCTGAGCTATGGCCTTGGGACTAGCAGTTTTCAAACCGCCGATTTTTGAATTCAATCTTAAATATTTAAAAAGTTGCCTACGGCATGAATTGCGTTTTCTTGTTTCTTTTTTTCGCATCTTCAAAATAAGTCGTTATAGTTACAGCTCAAACGTGCGAGATATGAAACAGTATCAGTGATACAAAATGCAACTATAAATTATTGCAAACCAACCGTAACAATGATTTAGGTCACAAATACGAGCGTGGGCTTGTTGATCAAAGTTCTCCCGCTGGTCGCTGGTATGTAAAAAATTACGTAATTATTTTAGATAATGACGGCGAAAAGCACAACTGGGAAGGGAAAATATAGTTTCATACGCGATTTTTTCCTTAACGTATATATTATTCACTTTACTATTTTAAAATCTTATAATTAACAACAAATGTTAGCTATATTAATTTGCTACAGTTCTAAAAACGTGTTTGCGCAACCAATTTGAAGTTGAAGCTTTTTCTTTTCTTTGTTTCAAATGATGAGATTCGATATTTTAACGCACAACTTTATTTCTTAATTATGTTTTATGGAATATTTAAACTACACACTAATTATTACATTCTTCAAATAGTTTGCATAAATTTGCTTTGCAAAAACAACAGTTTTGTTAAACAAAATTAATATCGCATTTGTTGATAGAAACAAAAAACAAAAACATCACAAAAATCATGAGAATGCTAAGAAAGCCGCAAGTGGGGAATCATGAAATATGTCAGTGCTCTTGTGTGCGACAAAACCAAGGAACACTATAAAAGGTACCTTCTTTTTAGATTTATGGTAACTTACAATTACTTCTGTCTTCTAGACGAGAGATGAATGATACATTTGGCCAATACATTCTAAAAGTTGTAAAACGCTCGTACAAAAAACAAACCGGAAATACTGGATTCTAAAGTCTCGATCTTTTTGGAAGATGTATCTTACTTCAATTTGGCCACCATTTTGCTTTTTGATATTTTTTTCTTGTTACTGGTTTGCTTTCAAAAATAAGTACCCCAAAAGTTTAATACAAACAATGAAAGCCACATTTAGAAAATGAGTATAATCTATGTATTTAATCAAGTCCCATGTTTAAAGTTCATACAAAAATAACTCTTCATCTTTGATTATTACTTTGGTTTGGTTGTTTTCTTTTTTTTTTTTTAAGTAAAGTAGCACTTGGAAATTTTGTTCTTTGAAATTATGTAGAGGTTTATTGCATGATACCTTCGTGTGTTGGGTTTTCGCTAGCGTTTAACACAGAAACGAATTAAAAGAGGAACGCAAATGCAGCAGCAATCAGGGAGAACAAGAAGCACGCGCTTGCTGTAGTCGCCGAATTACAATTGTCTGTATCACAAGTGAAGCAATCAAGCTCGTCGATTTCCTTCTGGTCAGCGAATTGCAGCAATTTTGCCATTCCTTGACACAACATTCCCGCAGCTGGGGCACATCCTCGGGCAGTATAGATGTTTCCGTTTTTGTCTGTTTTCATAAAAAATGTTTTGATCATCAGGTTGTCTATTTTATGTATTATTGAACAAACCTTTGCCGACCATTTTGACGCAATTAGATGGAAAAACTGAAGAGATGGTGTCCAGGAAACTGCTTCCACTGTCCAACTTGCATTCAGTGGAACTGTATGTGAAGGAAAAGAGGCCGTAGTTGCAATTCATGCCTTTGCTTGAATCGCATGAATAACACCACAAAGCGTTGCCTGTAAAAAGACAAACATTTTATTGCAAAATTGCTCATAAGGAAAAAAACAATTCGAAGAATAATTCGGCAAAATTATTCATTAACATAAATTATGAATCATTTATAAACACATCAATTGAAACTAGTTGATAGTGTTTATTTTTAGACAATGATATGACCCTCGCTTCTTTCTTTGCGATTTCTTTAAAATGTTCGGTTTTTGGATGTGTGGGAAAACAAACAAAGGGCGTTTCCTGTGCTGTTTCCCCCTCAAAAAAAAAATAATTACCGGTGTGTGTTGAGTAGATAGATAATTTGCAAGCTATTTAAATAAATACCTGAATTAACAGCCAACGAGCAAATGGTCAGCATCAAAAGTCCTTTGGCGGCAAACATTTTCTTCCCTGATAATAACCAAGATGGCGAAGGAAAGAAGAGACGCTTGGTGTTGCGAATCTGCACAAAAATTGAAGCAGCGAAAATCACGTCGTCCAACTATAGCCGCTGAAATGACACTGGCCGGCTCTCACGCGCGTTTCTCGATGCTGCTGTTGCCTCGAAAGCAAAATGGCTAAGATTTCAATTTAGTTTGTGTTTGAATGCACTGGGCTGGTTTGTTTACGATCGCTCTGTGTATGGCGGTTAGTTCTTCGACCCTTCGCTTCTTTGTCCTTGAAATGCAGGGACGGTGTAGAGCGCAAGTGCCCTTTTCAACCCTCCGTACCGTTGCTGGCAAACCGTTCGATACGGGTCAGACTTTCCGGCACCCAAAGTCTAATAAAACCACCCAAACAAATTTAATATTTCCTTCAAGCAAATTATGTTTTCCCATCATTGGAAAGTTTTGCTAAATTGCTAAATATTTGAAATGTTTTCGAAAAAAGAATAAGCTTTGTTGAGTAATTTTTTACTCAGAGTGTAATCAGAGAAGCGGAAACTGATAAGTGAATCATCTAAATGTGTACTTTTATATTCTTATTCAAGGATTGTTTATTCCAAAGTCTTTTTTTATTCTCACAATGTTAGGCAACTTACTTGGCAATCAAAAAGACATCTATAAATAACAGGAGTCAGAAGAGTCAATTGAAAATTAATTATAACGATGAGTCGATATCGCTCATCACACTTATAATGATCCGATAAATAGACAGGTGCTGAAGTACTGTTTGTTTATCTGCTCATCAAAACCCAAAACCGAAAATCACAGGATTTACCCAAAGTAAATCCTGTCGGCTTCGAAACAAAATTTCCATGTTTGATTTGAGCTTTTATTTACCTATCGATAGCGACGTTAGGTATATTAGGTGTAAACTGTTCAACTAATTCTCAGTTAGACGTAATCATCGGTTTTAGTTATTTGGTGAACAAAATGAATATCGGTTTGTTTTTCATTTTCGGCGTTGTGCTAGCATCAACTGCCGGTATGTTCCGTGGTTCCGTTTTCGGGTAAACTGGGTACTTCTCGTAAGCAGCGGCGGTGTATACGAAAGGCCATAAAATGATTTTAAAAAAAATGTCCGAATGGATAGCGAGGATACTCTGATGCAACCTCGAATCTCAAAAACACTGGTTTTCAGGAAAAAAGCAAAAAAAGAAATAAAAGAAAAAATTTCCAAGTCATTTTAAATATTTGTATCCAGTGTAAAAGTTTCATTTATTGACACAAATATTTAAAATGAGTTGGAAAATTTTTCATTTATTCCCTTTTTTGTTTTTCCTGAAAACCAGTATTATTTTTGAGATACGAGGTTACGTCAGAGAACCCTCGATGGGATATTTAGGGAAGCATGATAGCAAATTCTTGGAAAATGTTTTTAACTTTAAACCATTTCAACATCTTAATTTTTATTTCACATTTTAATTATTTTTTATAAGACAACTTTGTTTTTATGTTTGAAGGAAAAACCAAACTTCAGACCTCACTTGCAACAGAATTTCTTTTTTAATTTGTTTTCTAATTATTTCTATGGCTCTTCATATAACATGCCGTCCCGCATATGAGAAACACCTTATTTGTATACAGGGTGATGACCAGACGCTCAAAACATGTCATTAAATAATCAAGTTAGTGCATTTCCGAGTAAACCGGAAGTGATACTTTATATAAAATTTCTAGAGAAATTATTTGTTAAATAAATGGGTCACCTTAGATACATTCAAATAAAGCAATACAATATAATAAAACGAATTAAAATTTGCAGCCGTAGAAGAAACCCGAGTATGTTACGAGTGTTTCGCATCTAAAGGAACAGGCAATCCTTGCACAGATCCCACCGACCATGAAAAATTGAAGGGTTTGAGCAAACCTTGTACTGCTCCAAACACAGAATTCGCTTGCTTGAAACTAGAAAACGGTTTAAAATTTTCCAAATATTTAAACTTATGGCAAAACATAATTGCAAACATTTTCAGATGACATGATCAGAAGACAATGTTCCGATTCGGAGACTGTTAAAAATGCTTGCCAAAAGTATGTTGGCAATGATGCTTCTGGTACGTGGAAATCGTGTTCTTCTTGCACCACCGAACGCTGTAATGGCGCATCGTCTTTAAGCGTCAGCTTGGGTTTTCTGGCAACAACTTCTCTCTATTTGTTAGTCAAACAATATCTGTAAACATTAAATCTTATCGTTTCGGCGAGCATACATTTTCACACCAGTTTTGAATAAACTTTTAACACAATGAACGGCAAAACGTTTGTCTTTGTTTTCTTTTGCCTGGTACAAATTTCGTGGGGTAAGTAAGGTGAAAAAAGGCTGAAAGTTTTTAGAAACACAACAGTTTTACATTTCCGATATTAAGGGCGTAGATGTTACGAGTGCACGGGGGGCGGAAACAGTTACTGCAATGATCCTCCGTATTTGAGCTACATACGACCTGTGGAATGCGGCGTCGATCTAATCTGTGCCAAAATCACAACAGGTACAAAATGCAACTATTTCTATATTTGAACGTTCTTCTGATGAAGGAGATTTTCCAGATCGTTACGTGGAACGCAAGTGCGCCCCTTTAAACATTTGCGAAATTGTTTGGCTAAACGAATGGAGAAGTTGCGAGACATGCGAACAAGATTTGTGTAATGCTTCCGCTACATTTTACATTGCCAAAACGCTTCCTTGGCTCCTGCTCCTACAGCTTTTTTCTAGTTTGTTTATTCAGCAATTTGTTTAAATTCTGATAAATTCGTTTACTTTTTATAAAAGCTTATCAATTGGATTTTAGACTACATCAACTATTAGCTCTAGGTAAATAAAACTTATCCCGATTTCGCTAAAAAGTTTATTATATCTTTAACCAATTTTCCATTATACATTTAATAAGAGAGATTATTTTATGTTTTAAACGAGTTATAAGTTATACGTGTTTACATTAAACATTAATAATTCATGTAAAAGGTAGTCAAGCTTTTGGAGATCGTTTTTGTATTCCGTTATTCTAACCAATGCATAAATTATGCATTACTACCAAATCAAAATTTTATTAAATGAAATGTACTAAATACAATATAAATAAGTGAAATATTGTTTTGTGTCATTAATTAGTGAATGATTTTAGTTTTTCCCCGCTCTAAGTTGTAAAGAGTTTCGAATGCTTCCAATAGCAAAGCTTCATTTTGATTATTTTGATTTGGTAGACTGTACGGTAAAAAATCAAAAGTTTTTGGCTTTTTCTGTAAGCATATTTCGTATACATTACTTAGTAATTAGTATCGTTGCAAACTGTAAGCAATGGCCGTTAACAATATTAGAGGATTTAAAAAACTGAGTGAAATCGTTGTGGAGCCATTGCATCCATCGCTTGAACACAGCGAACAATGCTGCAGTTTAACGATGTTTTGCGGTTCCAGTTCAAGTACTTTGGTGCAAACATCCAAAGTATTGTCTTTGGGAAGCTGACAACCTCTCAAGACAACTTCTTTTGAACTTACTGAAAAGCAATTAGAGCTACAGAATTTAAAACATTATTTAAAAAAGTCAAACCTGTGACGACGTGCTTAAGGCAATTGAGTGGAACAGCGTGCTCTTGAATGTGGACATCGAAGATTCTCGCATAGGCTGGATTCATGCGAGTGGCATAGTCTTTGGTCATTTTAAGTCGATCGGTATCGCATTTGACCTTCTTCATTCGGCTCTTCTCAGGATTCAGGCAATCGGGGTTGTCCAGAGAGAAACAAGTGTAACAATCAATGCATAACACTGCAAGTTTTTTTTTTATTCATTATAATTAATCAGTTGATAATTTAACATTAATTAATTATTGAGGGTGCAACCTGTTTTTATTGTGGCGATTAGAAGCAGAAGAATGACGGTGGTCGATTTGGGCGACATAATAGTTATTATTAAGTTCACTACGCACTGCGCTCCGACACTTCACGCGAGAGCTTTCGCAGGACGAGCTCGCAGCGACTACAGAACTGCAGACGCCAAGCTTTCTGGCGCCGCTCTGAAACCCTATAAATGTGCCACGTACCGTAATATAGTCGGGAACTCGGGAATCTTGCAAAAGCACCACCCACCACTCATATAATGCGTTGTTTGCCTTCTATAGTCTTTTTAGTTTTTGCAGTTATTGCTTTGGCATAATTTTTCATAGTATTACAAGACTTGTGCGCAAAGAAAACGGAAATAAGTTACAACTTTTAAAAATTTACTAGTCCTCATGTTAAATAACAACTCAATGCATGTAAAGTTTATCCAAGATGTGTTGTACTTAGGGGGACAAACTAACTAAAAAGATGTCAAAACACAACGAAAATATCATTGGAAAGATTTAATATTAAGGAAAAATCTTATATTTATTTAATAGTACAAATATAAATAAGAAAATTCAACAACGGCGCAAATTGACAAACTCGATGTTGGCACGCAGTGCATACGAGTACATCATTCACCTTGGTTTTTAAACTATTCGCATTTTAATTAATCTAATTTTGCTAAATACAATTGATTACCATATCTATGGCGGATTACCTGAAGGGCAGCAACCGTGAAGCCAAAACAGTGAGGATCACAAAGAAAAAGGACGGTAAATGATTCCAGGAAGTGTTGCAGCCGTCTTCGAAACATTGGCAGCTTCTTTCAAATTTAAAATCGTCATCGTCTTCGTAACAGTTGTCCACTGCCTCTTTGTGAAGTTCCCAACCGCAAGAGCGTGAAATTCTTGTGTAGCTTTCGCGATCAATGACTAAAAAAAAAACACCAATATTTATATTTTGTTTCTGACAGACTCTGATTAGTTAGTTTATTGACCCAGACTACTAAAAAGGGCACTGCTTCCGCTATACTCACTTGTATGGACAGTTTTTCTGCAGAACGTGCGGTTTTCGGGACATTCGATATAGAACGGGCTGTTGGTGTCGTTTCTGGTCAGCGTCGCACAAACGGGGTTCTCGTATGAATTACATTCGAAGCACCTAATGCTCTCTTAAAACAAATTCAAATTCAACTCTCTCAAAGGCGGATGACCTCGACACCGATCTTACCGGACGAGGGCACTGCCCAAAAGAACATTATTAGAAACACGGGAAACATCCACGAAGAGCCTGCTGCGCACATTTTTCTTATCCCTATTTTACCTTCGCCCGCTAAATAACTAAATGCTTCCACACGTAATATTATTTTTATATAATAAGCAGCACTTGTTTGTAAAACTCATTAGAAGTATTCCAAGTGCGAAAGTGTTTACTCAAGTATTTCGCGTCTTATTCAAATATACTCAGTCCCTAAGCGCTTTTTAACTTTGACTGGCTGCGCGTTGTTGTTTATGGCTGAGATGGGGTCTAAAGCTATCACACTACGAATTACGCGGCTTTGCTGCCGATTGAAAGATTATTAAGTACGAGAAATGGTTAGAGCCAGCTAAAACCTGCGCAATCCGGAAATTTGAAACGTGATTTTCACTTTAAAGCGATAGGTTTTTCAACCGTGCGCTCAGTGTTACTATACTGATTCTTTCTTTCTTTTCTTCATTCGTTTCTCTTACGCGGCGTTTCGGCGACCTTCCTATTTTTCGAATTATTCCTCTACGAACTCTTGTTTTCAGCTTATTTGATATTCATGCTGTGGTTTCAATGTTTCAGATTTTTATTATCTTCTTGGAATTCCAGTTTAGTGCGTACGATGATATAGGCCACTCTATAAACCCCTTATCTTTTTCGACGCGCTTCTATTCAATTTTTTTAATAAGTTTAATAAGTTGTTTTAATGTCTCATTATTGTATTGCTTTTAAGTAGTAATTTAATTTTGTGTAATAAACTCTATTGGATTTGTTTAGATATTCTGAACGGTTTAATTAAAGCAATGAATTAAAGTATACAGGGCGTTTCACGAGAGCGGGAGGGCTTCGATAAATGGAGAACTATAAAAGCCAACTTAATTGTTTCTTATCTATTCTTAATTTAAGTTAATGCTTCATTCTCGGAAAATATTTTCGACTTTATGTTATTTCCGGCTATACCGAAAGTTGCTGCTTACTTCATTTTTTTTAAAGGAACAAACCAATTTTTAATTCATATTTTGATTCCTTAATAAAAATAACCGGAAGTCAATCTTTATTTTTATTAGGGAATCAACATATGAATTAAAAATTGGGGTGTTCGATTTAAGAAAATGAAGTGAGTAGCGACTTCGGATGTAACCGGAAATAACAAGAAGTCGAAAATATTATCCGAGAATGAAGCATTTGCTAAAATTAAGAATAGAAAAGAAAAAATTAAGTTCGCTTTTATAGGTCTCCATATATCGATGCCCTCCCGCTCTCGTGATAATAGATAATGGACATGCACAAAAGCCATAGTTTCGACTTTTTATAGTTTTTTGGATTTTTGGCAAGTTGGCAAGGTACTTTTTTTTGAATATGCCGCGGATCGTGTAAGTTTGTTTGCAAAGCATGTGACATGCAAACACAATTGCATAAGTTCGAGTCTACAGCTTTGAGTAAATATAGCAGCTGATCGCCACTTCAGTTGGAATCATCAACCAGACCATCTCCTCTTAATAACTCTTAAATTCGGTACAACAGTAACATTTTAGTTATCTCAACAACTTTAGACAGTTTAGTGACCACTTGGTGAACCATGCATTGTTCATAATTCGGTTTCAAATTAGAAACACCGGTGAATCCCCCATAATTCATAACCTCAAATTAGTAAAGTTTACGTGTACTTTAAGTGGTTTAGCACTATAGTTCGTGTCTTATTACAGTGTCGACCGTGTTGTTTCAGTGTTAATTTATTGTAGTCAGTAAGTTTTGGTTTAGTGCAATGGAATCTGAAGAATCGGAGAATATCGAAAGTTTAGACCCTCGAAATTATCAACAGGATCTTATTCGTTTAGCAGTTAAACAGAACACCATAATCTATCTGCCCACTGGGTCCGGCAAAACTTTCATTGCAGTTTGTACTGTAAAGGAGTTGGCTAAAGATTATTATGCTAAGTAAGACTTGCCTTTTTTAAGTAATATTTGCTTGCTAAATTAAATATTATCCAGTAACTATTCCAATGGTGGTAAGGTGACCATTATGGTTGCTATTACGGTGCAGTTAGTCCATCAGCATGTAAAGTATTTTCAAAAGTATACGCCATTCAAAATCAAAGGCTACTCAGGTGATATGCAAGTGGATTTCTGGAGTGGCCAACAATGGCTTGAGGAGTTCGATTCTTGTAATATCTTGATAATGACCCCACAGATTCTTGTTAATATTGTGAGCGCGGCGTTTTTGGGTAATTAGTAGATTGCGGAATAAAATAGATAATGCATGTGTCTGTTTATTAGATATGAACAAAGTTAATTTGTTGATTGTGGATGAGTGCCATCAAGCAGTTGATTGTCATCCCATGAGACAAATCATGATGCTCTTCAAGAATCTGCAAGAACAACCCCGCGTTTTAGGTTTAACTGCCACACTTCTAAATGGTAACGTCAAAGATAGTAAGTTGATTGACGAAGTACAGAATTTAGAAGTAAGCTTGCATAGTAAGGTGGCCACAGTTGATTCCCTTCAGTTGGTATTTAAGTAAGTTGATTACATTTTCTCAAGCAATTCATTAATATTACCCTCATCAATTAGTTATTCCGCCAATCCTAAAGAATCTATCGTAAATTATCATATGGCTGAAGATCATCCGGTTATTACGGAAGTGTTGGAAAGACTTAAAAGCCAAGAGATTCTTTTGCGTGCCGTCAAAGTCAATCCTTCCAAATTGATCACGCAAAAAAATCTAAATTGCATGTTGTTAAAAAAGGAGAAGGCCTATGAAAAGTTTTACAAAATGCTTATGGATGCCCAAGAAAATATTAAAATGTTTGGTGTAGCTGGTGCACGAATTGTCTCACGAGTTCTAATTAATCATTTAGAATTTGAGCGTCGCTGTTGTTGCGACCAGAAAAGCTTAGCAATTGTATCGAGTTTGAACACTTTGTTCATGACCATTCAGCGTAAACTTGATGATGTTTACACTCCCATTCCTGAACATATAAGAGTTTTAAAGTTTTCCACAAACAAAGTCCAAACGCTAGTGCAAATTCTGCGTAAATTTAAGAGTTTATCAAGTCAGGAATTGTGCGGAATTGTTTTTGTTCAACGAAAAAATACCGCCATTTACTTGCATCATTTGCTCAAAGAAATTTGTGAAACTTACACGGATTTGAATTATATAAAGTCCGACTTCATTCATGGTTCTAACAGTAATCCTTTGAGTGGAAACTTGGAATGTTTGTACTACTCTAAGCTAAATAAACAAGTCGTCTCTAAGTTCAATTCGAAAGAGACAAATCTGCTAATTGCATCGAATGTGATAGAAGAAGGTATTGATGTCCCGATGTGTACCCTGGTGGTTAAATTCGATACACCCACCAATTACCGCGAGTATATTCAGTCCAAAGGAAGGGCTCGTCATTCCACCAGTTTGTATTATATGATGGTTAAAAACACCGAATACCGTAAATTTGCACAATCTTACGCTACGTTCAAAGAAATGGAAAACATTTTAAATAATGTATTTATTGCTTGTTCCTTAAGTCTGGCTTTTTGATACATTTCTGGGCCGTAGTATCTTATTGGTCAAAACGAGTTGAGATCCCAACCATCGGAAAAGGAAGTTCAGAAAATTTATGATGAAAATACCTACTATTACGTTAACAAAGATAGTGATTCTGCTTGTGTTTCTCTTCTCAATGCAATCCAGTTGCTTATGATGTACTGTTCTTCATTT
Source organism: Holobus sp. GC000080 (assembly GCA_030556065.1). NCBI lineage: Eukaryota > Metazoa > Arthropoda > Insecta > Coleoptera > Staphylinidae > Holobus > Holobus sp. GC000080. Next base: position 10,131 of record JASKGO010007192.1, on the reverse strand, counting down.
GAAGTAGACATGTACACACTGTACCAACCCACATGGTATGTGGAAGAAGTAGCTAAGAGATTCGTTGTTTATGTGGAAATGCCTATAACATGTCCTTTACTTAATTCCATTAAGGTATTATACAAAATTGATTTGTTTATTCAAAATCCCTGTTGATTTTTTTCTAATTTACAGAGCGATGCTTGTGATACGAAAAAAGAAGCAAAACGATCCGCTGCACTTAGAACATGCATTGCATTGCACAAATGCGGAGAATTAACTGATGAACTCTTGCCTAAGGTTCGCCATGTTGATCCTCAATTGACGCAGTTCTTGTTTAAGCACTGGCCTGAAGATGGGCAAAAAAGTGATGGTGTCACAAACAAAAAACGACCTTATGCGAAATTCGTGCCGGCTTGTTTACAAAGCCCATTATCCCAACGTTTTTACTTGCACATTATACATTTCCATCCTCAGTTCACTGCCGATTCGTTACAGATTTATGAAGAAGCACTTATGAAAATGTACACCGACAATTTGTGTTTTGGTTTGATCACAACGCAAGAGGTTCCTAATATTTGCGAGTTTCCTGTTTTCATAACATCGGGAACTATTAAAGTCACATTTGCAGTTAATGAAAACGTTCTAACACTAACACCAGAAGAATTTCTCTCGGTTAAAAACTTTCATCACATGGTTTTCAAGGATATCTTAAATATAGACCATCCATTTTTATTGCTTGGGGATTTAACAAACTATCTTTCAAAGTATGTCTACTTGGTTCCTGTTGATAAAGCTGGTAAAATAATTGACATGCAAGTTTTGAATGAACACAAAAGTATTCGGAATCCATTTGAGGAACCAACTCTTCAACAAAAACTTGAACTGGCTGTAAACAACGATACATATTTACGCAAAATTGTCACCCCATACTACAGGGATGAAAGCAGGGTAATTCACAGAAAAACTTGCCAAGTGCAAAAAAAATATATATGTAATAAACCTGTAATTTGCAGCAATATTTGGTCTTGGAAGTTTCCCATAGTTTAACGGCTAATTCTCCTTTTCCAAACGATACCTTTAGTTCTTATGCGGCCTATTTTCAATCCAAATACAACAAATTACTTGTAAATCCCAATTTGCCTCTTTTGCGCGTTAAAGCTCTCAGTTCTAATATAAATAACTTGATGCCTCGTGGAGCTGGTAGTAAAAGACATCACGATGAGATATTTCTACAAATGGAAATCAATCTTATACCGGAATTATGCGTTAAGCAAGACTTTCCCGCGGGATTGTGGATTATGGCCAAACTTTTGCCATCTGCTCTTCATCGCTTTGTACAACTCATAAGAGTAGAAAGTCTGAGGGCGCAAATTGCCAAAGATACCGAATTGGGTGAGTTTTTGCTACTGCCTCTCTCTTGGCTTGATTTACTGATTTGTTGTTGGCAGTTTCCGTTTTCAAATTGAACTCAAATTTTGAGTATTAGAATGTTTTTTTTTTTTTTATTATTGAAAAGCTATCCCTCACTATACACCATCTTTACTTTTAAAATAAGAAAAAAAAAACGGATTTTTTTTTCAATTTTCCATAAAATTTTTGAAATTTCCAAAATGTATTTTTTCAAATTAATTTTTATCGATTTGTTTAATGTATGTTCCAAATAACCAATTGCAAAAAGAAAAAATGGGCTACCTCTTCTAGTTTTACAAACAAACAAATCTCAAAGTTTACTTGTGGTTAAATGGCGAAAGGTAATTAAAAAGTTTTTCCGGGGTAACGAAAAGGAGTAGCACTTTTTTGGAAACTAATATTTACTAAGTAATAGATAAGCAATGAAAATAAACAAATCAATTAAAATAAAAAGATAAAAATTGGAATTTTCCAAGAATTTTCCGAAAATTTTCAAAAAAAATCTTTTTTTTTTCTTGTTTTAAAAGTAGAGATGGTGGAAAGCTTTTAAATTTCTTTTTGCAAGCCTGCAAGTCAACACTACTTACCCCCTGAATTAATCTCAACTCACTCATAAATAGAGTTTATTATTATAGGTATAATATTGTTTCCAGGAGAAATCCAGAGGCGAAATCACAAACCTTTGAGTGTGAATGCTAATTTAATAAGATTCCAAGTAGCTATTGATGATTCAAAAGAAAATTCGGCCAATAATGATGGAAATATGGATGGATCTATGGATGTCGATTCGTATGACTCCAGTGGTGTAGACGAAATTAAATTAGCTGATGTTCTGGGCGGCAATAAAGTCGTGAGCGAAACTATGGACAATCTGCAGTATCCTTGGAAGGAAGACAAAGAACCCAAGGATTTCAGAAGAGATTTAGATGTTACCACTGCTGACTTGGACATTTTGGTAGAATTTATCAAGGGCAAACCAATAAAGCATAATACAGTTGGGCAAATGTCGCAATCTCCAGTCAAAAGATTAGCCATCAACTACAATACTGAATATCAGTATAAATCGATCAAATTATTAGAGAGACAATGTGACGAAAATGCAGGGCCTGAGCTTTGTTCATTGTACGAAGCATTATGTACTGCCAAATCACGTGACATTGTTAATTTGGAACGCCTGGAAACTTTAGGAGATTCTCTGCTAAAACTAGTGGCTTCTTTGTACATTTTCGAAAGGTTTCCGAATTTCAGCGAAGGGCAAGCCACAGAACTTAAAGGGCGTTTGGTGAGCAACCGTAATTTATTCTATTTGGCCAGGAAAAGAAAAATTGATGGATTTCTCAAAGCGCACGAGCTAAAACCAAATGATGAGTGGTTGCCAATAGGATATGGAATTCCTAAGGAAGCCTATGATAAAATTCAGTCCTTGGAGATGCCAATAAGTTCCCTATTTCAATTGAACGTTTCTCTGGGCGAACAAGTAAGCGGCGTTTTAACGGAATCAACTCTAGAATCGATAGAACAAGAGAAATATCCGGTTAGTGATTTGGAAGAAGACAATTCATATGCATCGATGTGCAGCTTTTTGGGACTTCAGATGATTCCAGATAAATCGTTGGCCGATGCTTGTGAAGCATTGATTGGCTGTTATTTCGAAACTTGCGGTTTGAATTCGGCAGTAAAGTTCATGCAATGGTTGGGTATTCTACCCAAAGGCAATATTCAGAACATCTTCACTGGTGAACCTCCGAATCCCGTTTTGAGAGCAGGTCAAGATATCCACGTTATGCTTCCAAGGTCTCACATAAAGGAAGTCGAAGAAATTCTAGGCTATCAATTCCAAAACAAAGCTTACTTGCTTCAAGCGTTGACTCATTCTTCATACACCACCAATCTAATGACGCTCTCTTATCAAACGTTGGAGTTTATCGGAGACGCCGTTTTGGATTTCTTGATAACTGGTTTCATTTACGAAAATTCTCCCAACTTAGGACCGGGTGATTTGACAGATCTGAGATCGGCTTTGGTCAATAACGAAACTTTTGCATCTTATGTGGTTAAATTGCGCTTGCATAAATATTTGAAGCATTTTAATTCGAAACTTATGCACAACATCTCGATTTTTGAGAAGTATCAATCGCTGAAGAACAATGATATAACGCCGGATGTGCTAATTCTATTAAATGAGAACGACATGAATGCTGCTGAACATATTGATTGTCCCAAGGTTTGGGTTATTTCTTTATTTTTTTCTTTTGTAAACTATTTCCTTCTTTTTTAGGTTTTAGGTGATATATTCGAATCATTGATGGGTGCTATATTCCTGGACAGTAAACGTGACTTAATGAGGGTCTGGCAAGTAGTTTATAGAATCATGCACCGGGAAATTATCGCATTTTCTAACTGCATTCCCAAAAATCCAATAAGACTTCTCACGGAGCAGCAGAGTCCGTTACAACCCAAAATCTCGTAAGTTTATCGTTTAATGTTTCTTTGCAGATGTGATTTCCTTGCTTTGTTTCTTAGAGCACCAGTTGAAATATGCGGTGGGACTTCAATTCTGGTAAAATTAGATTTCGTGCTTGATGGAAAATGGGTTAGAGTTCATGGATTCGGTAACAGTCGGACGGCAGCTAAAAAAGCTGCTGCCAAAATTGCCTTAAGACTGTTTGAACTTAAAAAGGCTAAAAGAAATATATAGACTCTTGCTTCAGATATACATTTTTTATAAAAAGTAAAATTTATCCCTGTTATAAGTAATAAAAATTGTTATATTTAACTTTCTGGTTTATCAGTTTCTGCATTTTGGCATTCCTCCTCCTCCTCCTCCTCTTCTTCCACTTCTGAATTACTGCAACTACTGAGTTTTGTATTTTTTCCCTTTTTATGCTTCTTTTTCTTTAATCTTTTTGCCCGTTTTTTAGCAGTTTCCTCTTCAGCTTTTCTTTTGTTTGCTTCTAATTTGTCATGATAGTCTTTATCCAATTGTTCAATCTCTGCTTTTTTGTTCATGTAATGTTGCCTGGCATACTCTTTTCTTCGGAGATGTCGATATACATGGAATTCACCAGATCCGGCACCTGCACTGGATCCCATTACATTTCTCACAAAGTCGGGTATCACGGGAGCTCCCCGCTCTTTCGGTTTTTCCGGTATAATCACCGGTTTATCCTGCAAAGCTAAATTTAATAACAAATACTATGAGTAACTAACCTCACTTACAGGATTTTTCATTAATTTTTCCAATTTCAGTCTTTGTATGTCGATTTGTGTTCTGGCCACATGCGGACGAGTTACCTCTGGTCCAGAGGTTTCGTCATCCTGCATTGGCACTTTATTTGTTTTAGCCATTAAGTCACAATGTTAAAATTAATGTTTTAGAATTAGATCACTCTAAAAAGACGCTACGATCAGCTGTTGTTCACTGTTGTTTCTCAACTAACCCTCTGTGAAATTTTCATTTTAATGGAGAATTTAGAAAAAATTTTAAGTGATTTTCATCAGGAAACAACAGGTTTTTTATGCCAAATCATAACTAATGAAGAAGTAAATATTTTTTTGTAGATTTGTTGCATGTTAATTTATCAGTACCCACCATTGAAATCAACTCTAATGATTCAACGTGGCATACGGAGTTTCTCAGGAACTTTATCTCTAAAAACATGCCTGTTGTCATCAAGAACGGCTTTGATAATTCCAAAGCACTTAAATTATGGTCACCCAATTATTTCCGGTAATGATGCAAAAGAAAAAAAGTTATTGTTTTCAATGGATAAAAATTGCAGTGAAAATTATCCTGAGAAAGATGTAATTGTAGCTGTTACACCTACAGGCTATGCAGATGCTGTATATCATTCTGAAGAACTCAACGAGGACATTTTTGTTCTTCCCGATGAAACTGTAATGCCCATGAGCGAATTTTTAGATCATTTGAATAATCCCCAGTAAGTTTGCAAAAGAGCAGATATAGCTAGATGTGAAATAAGGCCAAATTTCGTGTGTTATATACAGCAGCAAAATTCAAATCTATTGAAAGACTTCAAAGAATTGGTCGGCGATGTTGAACTCGAGCTAGATTGGGCATCAAACATATTTGGCAAACATCCTGACGCCGTTAATTTTTGGATGGGCGACCAAAGGGCTGTTACTAGCTGTAATAGTGCTCAACTTTTAGAAAATGCCACCAAATAATATTTTGCTTTTCTAGTGCACAAAGATTTCTACGAGAATATTTATTGCGTCATCGATGGCTACAAAGATTTCATTTTGATTCCTCCCACTGATTTGCCTTTTGTCACTTATAAAAAGTACAAAGTGGGTAAGTTCAAAAATGTTGGCTCTGCAGATTTTCAAGTCGTTTGGGAGTTCAATGAGTGTGGGGACGTCGAGACAGTTCCTTGGATTTCCGACAATCCTCTGCTGGAAGCCAGCAATTCATTTTCGAAGTGCCATATTTATAAAGTGAGAGTCCATAAGGGCGAATGTTTATATTTGCCCAGTTTGTGGTTTCACCACGTGCAGCAAAGTCACGGGTGTATTGCTCTTAATTATTGGTACGACATGGATTTTGATCTCAAATACTGCTATTTTCAACTGTTGCAATCATTAGTACCTAATTGTGCTTTAAATCAATCATAATCAGCTTTCAATTTATTCAAATGAATTTTGTTTTGTTTTTTTTTCGCTTTTAAAATGACCATTGTTCTGAGTTTCGTTGGTTGCGGAAACGAAAACTAAGGAAACTTAAATAATGATTTTATTAAAAGTAAGAACTAAATTACACACAAATCTCTTAAATTATCGTCCTTAAATCCCCATAAAGTAGATAAATTTAGCTCTTCTTCCAAGAATAGTACATTTCGAGCGGTTTATTAACTTTCCAATACTTGTCGTTGACCTGCCCCAGAGTCTGATTGCCGTTTAGTTGCACATACTGTCCACTGGACGGACTAATGTATATGCAGAAATTGAGCAAATTGTGCGTTTGCGACAATTGAGAATCCAAATCAAGAGTCAGTCTCATCGCCAAGTACTTATGCAAGTGGTCGACCGTAGCGTTTGCTGTTGTTTTAATATATCTCACTGAGTTTTCTTTCAATGCTTTAACCAACTGATTATCGCCGGCCATTTCGGTCGGATGCGGCTTAAACACCAGCTCGATTTCATTGAGCGTTAGGGGCTCAGAAGGCCCTTCGCCCTCGGTGTCGGTCTGCTCGGTCCTCTCCGAAGACTCGCTCTCTTCGCTGCGCTCCGAAGTGAGGTTACTTTTCGCTCGCTTGCCTACTTTGCTCACAGAGCTGACGCTCGACGACACTGGACTCGGCGGTTGACTAGGGGTGCTCCTCCCTGACGGGGCCGGACTTCCAGGCACCGTATTACTGTTGGAAGCCGTCTGCTGATTGTTGGAAGTGGCTGAATCGACATTCCCACTTGTACTGCTCGTGCTTTCCGTGTTGTTATTATTTGATGCGTTGCTTTGGTTATCCTCATTTGTCTTCCTTGATCTGTTGGGTCTATTCTGTGACTGCAGTTTGATTCCTTCGTTAATGGAATTGACCAATGCCGCCTGCGAGTGGCTTTTATTCAGTTTGGCCAAGACACGCTCTTGGTGGGCCTCGTATTCGTCCCGGCTGGGATAGATTTTAGATATAAGCAGATCAAAGTTGGGGTCCGGTCGCAATGAGCGTTTTGAAACCAACTTTTTGCGACAAGTCGGACACTCCTTGTTACCGGAACGCAAAGCGGTGATTATACAGTCGGAGCAGAAGCGATGTAGACATTCTTTAGTGGTCATGGTCTTCTTGAGCATGTCCAAGCAAATAGGACACATCAATTCACTATGTAAACTTCTTGGAGACACTGCTATCTCTGTATTATCGACAATAGCTTCTTGCTGCGTACGATGAAGCTCGTAAAGGGATAATTCCCATGTTTTATTAAGACCGATTTGCTCTGTGCTGGCCATTCTGATGTTTTCCGTGTACCACTAGATCGATACGAGATGGACACATAAACAATTTTTTGAGGTTAGGACGCAGCGACCATTTTATTTTGTTTTGCATCCAATGAGGGCGCAACTCACAATGAATGACTAGGTCTTTCGCGCAATTAGCTGGTTAGATTGCCGGTGGTTGTTCACCCCACCACTAATTACTTTAAGAAACCAATCGCAAATCGTGTTTGAAACGCTTTTTTTAATGAGCATAAAAATGATTTGATACAAATAGAAAAAAATTATTCGTTCTTAAAGTTAGCGGGACGTTTTTCCACGAATGCAGTCATTCCCTCTTTGCGGTCCTCAGTGGCGAATGTAGCGTGGAACGTTCTCTTTTCAAAGCGCAACCCTTCGGCAAGCGTCGATTCATATGCAACATTGACCGATTCCTTGGCCAACGCCACGGTAAGCGGCGAGTTTTTACTGATTTTCTCGCCCAGTTTGATGGCTTCATTTACCAAACTACCCACCGGGAATATTTTGCTTACCAAGCCCATCTTTTCCGCTTCTTGGGCATTTACCTGGTTACCTGTAAGCACAATTTCCATGGCCTTCGATTTGCCTACATAACGGGGAAGACGCTGAGTGCCTCCAGCTCCTGGAATGGTGCCGATTAAAATCTCGGGTTGGCCAAATTTAGCAGTTTCGCCCGCGTAGATTATATCGCACATCATGGCAAGTTCGCAGCCGCCTCCAAGCTTTTAAAAAGTTCGTGTTACCAATGAAAACAAATACTTGCTGAAAGTTAAATTTACTTACCGCATATCCGTTGACGGCCGCAATTACCGGCTTCCGGCAATGAGCGACGCGATTCCAGTGATTCAAAAAATTACCGGTAATGCATCCCGAAAATGTATTATTCTGCATCTCCTTGATGTCGGCACCGGCTGCGAAAGCCTTCTCACTGCCAGTGATTACAATGGCGCCAATGTTTTGGTCATTTTCCAGGACATCCAAGCAGTTACCAACTTCGGTCATCAAACCATTGCAAAGGGCGTTCAAAGCTTTCGGACGGTTTAAAGTAATCAGCCCTACATTCTTTTTATCTCCTACGTGTTCGACTTTGATAAATTCATAACCTAAAATGAAAGGCACATGAAAGGAGTTTTTGATTTAATTAAAATCGAAGATTTTTAGTATTTCAAACGACTTACTGGCAGCACTATAAAAACGCACTTGGTTTATAAACTTATTGGTTGATAGATTCTGCGGCTTAGTTAAAAGTTTGCTCAGGAAACTTCGAGTACAAGCCATTTTCGCGGAGAAATAAAATATCAAAGTAGTCGGTCGCTTTTAATCAATTCAACAGCACATGAAAGTTGTCAGGCTGGTTTAGAGTTGCGAGTAGTTGCTGTGCGCTAAACGTTGTTTATTCTTCAAGGGTCAAAGTCCAATATTTCTTATCATCTAACCATTGTATAATATTACTGAGGTAATTTCTGTAGCCTGTACATGTGTGCATGATTTTGATTTGAATTAAAAATTAATTATTTTCTTAAACAACAGATGACTTTAGTAGTTTTTTTTAAGTGCGGCGTTGTTATGATGCGCGTGGCAAGCTAGAACGCGACTTTTGAAAAAATAAAAAAAATCCCTGATTGCGGAAATATGCTAGCATTACTTTTGCTAATCATGATGTGTTGGTGGACGGGTAGTTCCGTTCGGAAACTCTGTGATATTTCTAGCACAATTAAATTATAAAATTACTTTTCATACACCTTGTACGGAAAACTTGTGTTGTGAAACTTATGAGATTAAAAATATATTTGCGATGCGTATGGTTTTTGAGTGTTCATAACGTTCTGCTTTACAGTTTAGGGATACTTAAATGCTAGCAAAGAAATATATGCAAAATAATACATTCCATTGAAAGAAAGACAAAAAACGACCGTTTACTAAATAAATTCTAACTAAGCTTCAAACACACCTTAAAATTGATTATAAAAAATATATTATCATGAAAAGTAAGTGAGATAGGATTTTTTCTCATGGGCTCGAGGCATAGTTTTTTTTAAATAAAATTACCGAATGAAAAGAATATTTTGAAAAATAGTTATAACTGCTTTTTTTTAACAAAACCGGTATTATTTTTACAGAAGACCCCAAATATTAAATATAAATTTGTGCATTCAAAAATTGAAGAGATCGAAATTTGTTAACGGCTAATTTTGTGAAGAAATTTGAACTGATCACAAGCAATGGGCCCAAATGACACCAAACATATTTCCCAAACACCGGTTACATTACTTTTATCAGTGGCAGACTCAATTTTTTTACTTTTCATAGAAAGAAGAAGGATTAATAAAAACATTTTTAGTTTCTTTTAATCATCATTTTTTCTATTCGGTAGGCTAATTCAGCAAATTGTGTCCAACAGTTAATCTATTTAGAATAATTATTACTATTTACTAATATTGCTAAGTCAAAAAGATTTCATGGAAATAATTATTATCCAATCTCTTGAACATTTTCTGTTTTTTTTTTTTGACAATTTGGGAAAATTATCCCATTTTTTAAACGGATATAAATTTTGCGTAAACTACCGAGGAACATATTTTTGGTTCTTAAATATACAGGGTGTCCCAGCGAAAAGTATCCAGTAGGAATAACATGAAAACTACTCATTTTGAGAAAAATCCCTGAGACACGTCAATTTTTGTTGTTAGGGGGACATCTTTTGGAATATTTCGTAATGGCGTAACAGTCACCCCCTGCCCCCCACGGCCCCCGACTTAAAAATCTTAAAT